>OY744482.1:222830530-223043440 GCA_963556165.1 Tipula helvola | reverse complement strand
AATATAATAACAGTGTCGTTTATCCCCATAGAGGTCATATATCTTGGTCGGAACAGATAGTTTTCAACGCGGCGTGAAAATAACCCTGACACTAAAGTAAACTGTACGAGTTTGTGCTATAATTTCTTTATAGTATACAGGCACAGCTATAAGTGTAGTGTTTCGTTAAAGTTTTCTATTTTATATGCTTTAAGTTATTTCTATACAGATAAAAATTGTCCGCACAGGAGGACAAATTGGTAAAAGGATGAGAACTCGTATATTCCTAGACTTTTTTTTCCATACTACCCAACATAGAAAAACGAAAATTCATTAAATTATTTTACAGACAAAATGGATGTATAGTTTAGTTTATTGTTAGTGTATATTATTTTTGGTCCAGAAGTATGTGTTTATACATAAACGTACTCACATACACATTTTGTTTATCATGTGGACATTATGGTTTCCTATATAAAATTTAGTTTTTCCGTCTATTTGTTGTTTTTTGGTGTAGTTTCTGTAGTCTGTACAAGTTTTCTATATGTTTGTGCTGTGTTTGATATTTTATTTTGTATAGTATATTGTGTTGTGTATACGGAGAAAAAAAAAAATAAACACAGGGAACGACTTTTATACTAAGTCGAGTGTCATAGATGATGAATGTGAATTACATACTGAATTGAATATATGATTTGGAAGTTTTTTTTTTTGTATTTTTTTTTTGTAACTCTCATGTTTTGAGTATTCTTAGTTGGGTTCATGGAAAGTTTTGTGTTTTTTATTTTTGGTTTTATCCTGAATATACTTGAATTATATGGAAAACTGTATATGTGACAAGACCAAATGGTTTTGATTATTTATTCGCTTTGAAGTAGTGCAATTATATATTTGGATTTTATTGAAAGTTGTTTTGTGTGATTGGGTTAGTTTTGTGTGTGGATTATATTTTGTATGGAAATAGTTTATGATTGACTTGCGGGATTTGTTTTGTGGCGAGATATAGAAATCAACTCGGTTTTTGTTTATCGGCACATTTAAAATTTATTAATTTGTAAAATTGCCAAGTCATGTGCGAAATAGTTGCCGAAAGTTATCTTTACATACAGAAATTCGCCCCTGTAATGTTGACATACGTTCAATATTATATGGTATAACAATTGATTGAAATCGTTTATTTAATCAATATTTGAAGTAATTTTTACTTTTCCCACTATAACGAAGTTATATTGGGTAAGTATTGTAATCGTGGAAAAAACGTGTTCCAGATTTTCAGATTTCTCTACGAACTGCTCTTGGCCCAGAAGCTGAACATCGTAATCATTGGATTTTATATAGTATGATGAACCAGCTAGATGGTGATTCAAAGGAGAAACAGCCTATACAATTAGTCGAAAAAGACAATTCTACAATTCAAGATCTTCAAATTCTTAAATCTTTGTTGCAATGCTTTAGAAGGATGTACAATCAAAACATGTTAAAACCTATATAAATAAATCGCAGTCGATACAAAACAAACCATTAATGCATTTTACTTAAAAAGAGTCGACCTGTCCTTGTCGTAGCACACCACATGGTTTCGACGTGCCAACGCGAGTTGATTAATAACAAAATTTAATTATTCTTGTTCCATATTTGCCACAATAGGTACCATACGCTTGTACAAGAAGCGTATTGAAATTTTAATTTTAAAAATCTTACTTTTATCAAAAATGTTACTTTTTGACGAATCTTAAGAACAAATAATGGTTCATTCATAAAAGAACTAAAAAATATTAATTCACTGTTCGAAATAAATAGTAAAGTAAAATAAAAAAAATTCAAGTTAAAAACTATTAAAAATCATTTTCCAATTCATATTCGCAGTGCCATATTGTGGGCTATATTTTTTGAATAACTAATTTTATCCATATTCTGCCTTTGTTTGATAATGTTGGAATTTTTTTATATATGGTGCTAAAAGCTTTTCTTTACTTGACAAGGTGCTCCTGCCCGCACTTGCTGTATTTGTGTTTTAGCTGTTATTAGTTATTTTCCTAACTCAGATAAAAGTTGGTAAAGCCCAATGTGTGATTTCCCAATTACTATTTGCAACCGCCGATACCAACTTTCCACGGAGTTCTGGGTACGCGGGTAATTTGTCCAAAAATTTCGAGAATATTATTTATATCCCTATTTTCCGAGCATCCGAATCCATCGATCTTTTTAGTTCACTGTAATACATTATAACTTTATTTTCTGGTACAAAAGCTAAACATTTTAGCATTCGAATTTGTAAAGAAAAATTTTCGTCGTTCCCTTATTTAGTAACAAAACCTTGCACCTGAATCTTTCGCCAAATTATCTGTCCAAAATGGAACAAACATCCTTTAAATTGAGCCTCTGGGAAGAAAATTTTTAAAGCCGATACGCTTTCCTTTTCGAAGTCCGGTATTATGACTTTTGGCTTCAAATGTACATTCCATTTGTTTGCTAATTTACAAATTCATTAAAAGTCTCGAAATGTGCGGTTTCACTTTTCGAACTCATCACACAGACCAATAATGACACAATTCCATGTTGAATTTTGCCATGAATGGTAAATAGTTGACGCAAAAATACAAGAACCACCTCGAACGTCCCATCTATAAGCCAAGATTCTGCTTCTCCCAGGAGTTTAAGAGTTGATTGAACATCTTCACAAAGTACAAATGGTCAGATTGTATTATTGCAGTAGACCTGACTCTACTAATTTTTTACTTTTGAGCCTGTCTGCTCGGCAAGTAAACGAGGACTTTTGATAACTCAAATAATTTGAGAAGGCAAATTAGTTGAGTTTATTGCATTATTCTTCATGTTTCCATTTGTCTCGAATACCGATTTCTCATAAGGAGACGGATCATGGATATGTTTGGATGGTCCCTTTCTTATATCTGTAAATGGTACGCATATTCGTCGATAATTAATTTCTCTCTCCCTTTATTTGTTTTCATAATGTGGATATTCATCATGAGAACAACTTCAATGACACTCACGAAACTTTTTAATCCAGTTTCACGGTAGTGTTCAATTCAACTGACGGTAGTGTTCGATTCGTTGTGACGTTAGAACGTAACGTCACATAACGCGTCTCAACTAAATTCTCACCATGTGAAAGTCAAGCTAACAAAGTTATACATACCACCATTTTCCGGAGACTACTCCGAATGGCCGTCATTTTTTGATATGTTTAACACGACCATTCATGAATCAACATTAACGGGCGTTGAAAAATTGCAGTATCTTAAAAGTTTGCTAAGGGGTGAGGCAGCCTCTTTGGTGCGGCATATACAAGTAATTGAGGGAAATTATATTGGTGCTTTAAATAAGCTAAAAGAGTGGTATGACAAAAAGAAGTTCATAATTACCTCGTTCATTAAATCGTTCATGAAACAATCTGCGGTTCAAAATCAAAAAGTTTCCCATTTGAGAAAGTTGAGAGACGTATCAGATGAAGTGTTGCGTGGTTTACGCGCACTCGAGTCTCGTGATTCGTGGATAATTTGTATCATAACTCAAAAATTAGATGAAACTTCAAAACTAGCATGGGCTGATTACTCATCAAACAATGACAATCCAACAATCACAGATTTTTTCCGGTTTTTCCACAAAAGAATCGGTACATTTGAATCATTGGTAGCATCAACAAAACAAAACTCAAGACACAATGTTCGCGGGCACTTCGCGGTAAACGAGGCTATTCCATCTGGCGGTCATGGTAGCAAGGGGAAGAATTTCAAATTCGAATGTGCTATGTGTTCAGGTCAATCTCACTAATTTATGCAATGTAGTGCATTTCAAGCAACCAAACGTAAGGAATTCATTCAAAACGCAAATAGGTGTTTCAATTCAACAAGACTCAGACTATCAACTATTCACTATTCATCGAATAAGGTGCCAAACTGTGATGTAAGGGTCCATCGACTCGCAGCGACTCAAACCGATCAAGAAATGGATTTAAACTAGCTAAAGAGCTTTTCTAGTTTACCTCGCTAGTGTTTTTGATAGCAGCTATTTCCGCGGAATAAAACTTTTGTTGCTCGTAACGGCAAAGAATATTATTTGCTTATTCCAGTTCATTCGAAGTCAGCAATTTACTCTCCCGTTGGAATAATTGTGGTTCTCTGGTCGCTTGAAAAAGGAAAATGTAACTTAAAGTTTTTTGTGCCTTTTGACACGAAGAAAATTTTAATATGAATTCATCGAGCCATTTGTTTTGCAAGCACTCGTGAAACGCGAATATCTTATTTGATTCTTGTTCCGTTGTTTCATAAGATTTTTTCTGTGCAGACCACTGCTCCTCGTTTCTCCCCATCCACTCAAGTCCATGCCACCATACTCGATGTGATTTTAAGTGCTTAGGAGTTGCTTCGCGTAATGCGCAATTGGCAGGATTGTTTTCTGATGATATGTACTTCCATTGCTTCCGTTTGGTGTGAGTTAAACCTTCGGACGTGCGATGGCCGACGAATACGCTCCATCTTCGTGGGTGACTTTTGAGCCATACCAAGGCGATTTTTGAATCTGTCCAATATGTAACTTTGGTCACTTCTTCACTAGTTTCTGCCTTGATTGTCTCAACCAGTTAAGCAAGCAGTAATGCACCACAAATTTCTAATCTTAAAAGCGAAAGTGTCTCATTGGAGCAACCTTTGATTTTGCCGAAACTAATTGAACCGAGATATGATTGTTTTGATCTATAATCCTGTAATATACGACGGCAGCATACGCTTTTAAGCTGGCGTCACAAAAACAATGAATGTCTACTTCTGCATTTTTAAATGTGCCTAGTATAAACCGAGGTCATGTAATACCCTCAACTTCATTAATTGTATTCCAAAAATTAGCCCATTGCTCTGTTAAGTCCTTTGGCAAAGTGTCATCCAAATCTAAATTTGTACACCATAGTTGCTGCATAAAAATTTTTTTCATGACGATTATTGGTGCTAACCAACCCATCGAGGCAAATAATTTACCCGCCGCAGAAAGAATCACCCGTTTAGTAAGATTGTTTAATTCGCTTTGTAAGTTCGAATTAAACACGAAGACATCATCTGCCGGATTCCAGACCAACCCGAGTACTATAGTTCCATAATCCTGGAAGTCTGATTTTTCGATTGGTTTCGCCGTTTTTTCCAAGAGAACTTCGTCAATCCCGTTAAACACCATTTTGTTATTAGACTTCCATTTTCTAAGAGCGAACCCATGTGCACCAATCACTGTAATTAGGTCCTTAATGATTGTTTGAGCCTCTTCCACTGTTTGAGCTCCGGCCATGAGATCATCTACATAAAAACAATTTTTAATTATTTTGCTTACCCTAGGATTTACTTCAGCGCAATCATCTCCAATTTTATTCAGCACCCTAGTGGCTAGATACGAAGCCGAGGTCAGTCCATATGTAACTGTGAGTAGCCTAAAATGCTTAATTGATGAATCATTCAAGCATTATATCGGTAATTATATCGGTACCAGCACTTAAATATTTTGGCACCACTGCACGTGCGTCACTGTTTCTGGATTAGTGTATCGTCGTGAGTCTTTGCGCTTTACACGAATTTACTATTTTTATTGTTTATAATAAACGCTTATATATAATCGATGATCTAAAGATGGTTCAATTTTTTTATAGACAAATAAAGCTTATAGTAGTCCAAAAGTGAATCGAAAAAATGTTTATTCTTCATGATACGTCGAATTAATATAACGTAACTTAGGGAATTATGTACAGAAATCTGAGAGACACTTGCGAGAAATCGCTTTTGTTTTTTATAACAAAACCATATAAATAATCGAAAATCTAAAGGTGGCTCAATTTTTTTTAAAATCGTTCAGTTTTTATCACCCAGAGGAGGATCGAAAAACCTTTATTTTTTAAGATATCTGCTTGTTAAAATGACGTAACTTTGATATTTTTTTATAGAAAACTGACAAGGGTTTAATTTTTTTAGTTTGCATAAATAAATGGTGCAGATTTTTTCCTTTCGACCAGCATTTTATTTTTTTAATTGGGGGAAGGTAAGTTTGCTCGCTTTTCAAAATCCCGCCTTCAAAATCCCGAAATCAAAATCCCGCTTTTCAAAATCCCACTTTTCAGAATCTTGGTTTTGAAATTTGAAAGACGTATTTTTTTTAATTCGAGCCGCGCTTTTTGGTGAAGGAAAATTTTATAAAGTAAAATAAAAATCGGGATTTTCTGAAAACCGGGATTTTTATTTTTGCAGAATCGGGATTTTGAAAAGCGGGATTTTGAAAAGCGGGATTGTAAAAAGCGGGATTTTTTTCTTGAGCGGGATTTTGAATTACCGGATATCGTTACAAACCCTTTTAATTGACATACTTTTTTGGGCTGGGAGAGAGTTGGTTAAAACTTGTGCACGTGGAGAATTTTGGATATTGATTTTTTTTGTGGCAGCAACTCTGCCAACCAAGCGGAGTGGAGTTCGTACAAGAGAGGAATGATCGGCTGGTTCCTGCTTCGGCAGTGTTAGCGGATCAGGTCGGTCGGGCCTGAAAAGTTATTTAAAAAAAAACGAAAATTTGTGAGATTAACATCCTTTATATTTACGTTAAATTTTATCGGTTTTCCCTCTTGCTTATGATTCTCAAAGTGAGTATTAATTTTTATATGACTGGTTTTCTTAACTCAAGTTCTGTGAGCTAACCTTGACTATAACTCAATTTTGGTTTTGATTACTATATTAAACTATATATTTATTTAATCAGAAAACATTTTTTTCAGTTTTCGGTGGTGTGATACTTACCACCGCCAATCAAATTGATCCAATAAATTGCGCAAAGTTTCAGGTTAAATCTGTCAGAATTTTCATTTAATTTCATAACCTTCAGTTTCCAGTTTTTTTCGATTATTTTTGTTGCATGGTTGATTTTAGTGACATTTTTTTGTATTTCATAGTTCCGTTAGCAGGGTGCATTTAATTCTTGATATTCTTTGGTATCACAATTTTGGTTATTTGGAGCCTTCTTTGTGCTCGAGGCTTATACTCATCATGAGTGAATAAAATCTTTCTTATGATCAAGTGATGGTGAGGTGGATCTCGTGAGGGGTCGGTACTTCCATCTCTTTATAGGGGGTTCGTTCCTCCATCGCAGGCTGCGTTGGAGGGCTCCAGGATATATGTGTTGGTCGTCTGAAGTGTCGGCTTATGCTCCGGGGTGTCGTCGTTGGGGCCGCCGTCAGAACGCCCTTCCATCTCTTATCGGCATCGGTAACCGCTGCGACCGGGAAACGGCATTCCGGTAGGCGGTCCGATGATAAGCGGGTTCTGATGGTGGTCATGACAGGGATCGCCGGTAGTCAAGGTGGACGCTTCAGCCGATCATACCTTGTTTACTATTTCATTTAATACTGAGGACGTGGCAAAATAATGTTAATTCTATCTCGTCTGCTTCTCGTTAAATCATGCAGTCATACAAGCATGAGATTATATTTGGAAAACCCCACGCCACACCGTGAGCTCTAGCCAGCTACACAAACTGCATCTAACCTCTAATCTCATGATTCTGCTAACGAAATCCTTGCGGGTTCGTTACATACTATCACTTAACTACTATCACTAGTATCTTTGGTTTATTTACTTATGACTTATTTATCACAAGCGAACAATTTAATAAACGACTAAATCTCGTCACTTAAGTGAATAGTATTACATACATGCAAGTAAAAATGTTTTCATCTTGGGAATCCCCATTTAAATCTTCTATAGCTAGGGAATTTCCCTACTTTCCGCGCGTCCGGTATATTATATGCAAGCATTAAAAATGTGTTTCTTGGGAATCCCCGACATTGAAATTATATATATATATATATATATATATATTCAGGGGATTTCCCATTATGAAATTGCTCATATGTAATTTATTTCAATATTATTATTATCTTGTTATTTTTAGCATATCTCACTCATATCAGATTTAAAATCTTGATTTTCATATAAATTTTTATTTCATTGGGCAATATTCGATGGCCATTAACAAGCAACCGTAGAGATGTCTAAGTTAATCGGAATATGCCAACACATTTATCTGTATTTTCTAGATGCTTCGTAGTAGGCATCATGTTAGCTCGACCCTCAGTTGACCATTGGAAGATTCTATAGCCATTAACAGGCCAATTCACAATTCATTTCTTCTTGTTTTCAATTTGTAGTTAGTTAATTTCTTGGATATACTAATATTGACGGATTTGCTAGGCGTTCCGATTTTGTTGCAGTTGTGAATTTTTTTAGATCGTCATGGCATTCCCATTGGCCATTGGGCCTCTTTATATATGATGTATAATGTCCAACCCCACCTTCAAGTGAAGAATGATGGTAGTTACTTACCCCTTTTAAAAATAGAATTTCATCTATTATAGTTAATTGATGTTGTATTTCGGATAACTTAATGTTATATACTTTTTCATTGTTCAATGGTTCTACGTCAATAAGTAACATGCTATTCCTTGATTTTATATTTTTTCCAGTGATGCGCTTTAGACACTTTTGGCACCTGTCACATGGTAATTGAATTCTATTTTGTATTGTTTTAAAATCTGATTCCTTAAAGTTAGTATAGTCAATTCCTACTTTTTCACATGCCTCGGAACAAATATATTCTACATATAATGTAGGACCCATTAAACGTTTTATAACATCGAGTATATTGCAAACGGCTGAAAAGGATATACCTGATAATGATTTTGATTTCGTGGTTATCCTATCTGGGAAACAATTCATCAATATATCGCTTATTTTAATGTATGTCTCCTTTTTAATTCCATTACCAATCAAAAAGGTTATAAATTCAAAATATGTATTATCATTTGATGACTGAAATACATTTTTATAAAATTCTACATCTTTTGCTAACGAGTACATTATTTGAGATAATGAATCAAATGCACAAGTTTCAGAAACGCTTACTCGTATGTTTTCCTCGTTTAAGTAACAAAATCCATTAGACAATACTAATAGTTTCGGATTTTGCATTATTTTCGTTAAATCTGTTTCAACTGTGTCGGCTGCTAATGCTCTGTTTTGCTCCACTTCAGTAATTTGTTTTTTATCTGAAATATTTTTTTTAGAGCGCTTTTTATTGATCTTATTTCTGAACAATTGTTTTGAAGCGTATCTTTTAATTACTCGTTGCCCGATATGCTTTGGAGAAGTATAAGTTGTCATTTTTTCGCCACATTTCTTCAGGATTTGCTAATACCTCCAGATTAATAGGATCAGGTGATAAATCCATTTTTTGTTTTTTATTCTCAATTTTTCTTAATTTTGGCGTAGACGGCAATATTTCAGAATATTTAATTCTTGTCAAAGTATGATCTATTTTTTCTTTCATCAAACTTACAAACCTTCCTATTTTTAAGCTTTTGTTGTTCGTATATTGATTTTTTATTAATTTGAACCAATTTTCAATATCGGCATTAGATAAACGACCTTGAATTTGTAATTTTTTTGAAAGGCAAGTGGTCCACAATGGCAAATAAGAAAAATATTTTTTTATTGTAAACAAAACAAAATCAGGATAGTAACAATCATTTTTCTCACTGAAATTATCTACTTGAAGTTTTTCAATTTTAGCGACAATGTTTTCATAAATTTCTAAAAATTTATGATAAAACGGACTGCTTTCATATCCTGCCTGTTTTCCTTCTAGATCCATTTCCCTTTCATTGAGTTCAGAAGATATTTCACCAACCTCTGAAAATTTCTGTGTATCGTTTGAATACAAATCGTTTGTAAAAGTTTTAAAAATACTAAATGCTTGAACAACGTCATTTGACACAATTGGGCTACAAAAAATAATACAATATATTTCAAATAGTTGGTCAATATCTTTGATGTCTGAACAGTTTAAAATAGCACAAAAAATATCCAATACCAAATTTCTGTGATCCAATTTAATATTGCTACATTTTTTGGAAATTTGTTTGGCTATTATGTTAGCAAAGTGAGAGCAACAAATAAATATATTTATTTTATCATGCTTTGGTTGGTCGTTGTTCATTAATACTCTATAGGTATATTCTAGGTATCCCGCTATACTCATAAAATTTATCGAGTGTAATAATGCAATTATGGAAGCCCATGTCCAGTCGACCACATAGCATTTTGGTACATACGACTTTGAAATTTTTTGCATTTGAGAATGTAAATCAATCAAAAATTTGGCTATAATTTTGGAGTCATGTTGACTTGAAACCATTTCACCAATCGGAACTACAATATTATTGATTTTAATTACGCACGCATAGTAGAGAATTCTTTTAACATTATGGGCGCAACATGTTGGATGTCTCACCACGTTTCCTGTAGCGTCCATATGTATTATGGCGGGTTTATATTCGCTAATTAGTTTTAATTGACGATCCCGAATCATAACAATATTTAACGGATAAGAAAAAGAATATATATATTTATTTTCTTGGCATTCGATTAAACTTTTTTGGTACATATCCATTAAATCACAATTAGATATTAGATCATCTTTTTTTAAAAATTCCGATCTAATTGTTTTAAGTACATTACTCGTAGTAATTAGTTGTGTATTGCCCTTCCTTACCAGTTCAATATCTGAATCGTTTAGCATGCTCAATTCATAATTATAGGGAGTTTTAAGGCTTAGCTCATTCCTTAACGATATAGGTACGTCGTTTGCCTCTAACTTGGTTAAACACTTTTTTACCCGAATGAATTTCAATTTCATCACCACTTACAAAAACTGACATCATTTGTTTAGGGTCTATGACAAATTTATATTTTTGGTTGTGTGATACATATTTACATTTACCATAAATAACTAGTTGAAATAAATTAAATAAGTGTATTGTTCCGAAAGAAATTACACAAGTGTTTTTAGCTTGAATTAATGCTCTATTAATTGAACATCGAATCTCTTCTTTAGATTTAGGTAACTCTAACATTTCAATTTTAAATTTTAGCCTCCATTCAGTTTTATTATCAGAAAGAGCCATTTGTAACGAAGCTAACAAAACAGTGTCGGTCTCGTTCTCACTCGATAAACTAACAATCCCAGAATTATCTTTATCTATTATTGAAGAACCCCTCTGTTTTGGTGAGGTTGGATTAAATTCGGAATTTCGTTTCGTTACAATTGGACTAATGGTTTGAATTTTCAGCTCCGATGGTTGAAAATAACCTTCGACTTGAAATGGTTTGATAGGATCGCTTTCGATACTATAACGGAACATTTCATCCGCATTAGGAACAACAATCAAAATATTATTTGCTGCCACAATAGGTGCGCATTGAGAATTTGTTTCATCAAGCAACAATCTTTCGATACTCTTTATAACCATATTTTTGCTTTTTTTCTTCCAAATTAAGCAAATATTAATTCTGTTCTTTAATGAATTTTGTACACCCAATTTGCCACAAATTGCTTTCATTACAGAATTGTCAGCGCTTGTCAGTATATCTCCTGCAAAACATAGATGATCTAATGCATCCTTTAAAGTTTGTTCAGAAAGAGCACACTTTTTCTTCTTGTAATTATATTTGAGAGAATATTTGGTAGCCATCTTGTTATAAAATAAATATAACCTGTAAACAAATAACTCCAAAAAAAAAAAATTTCGTTTTTAGCGCAAATTACAGAAAATGTAATAACAAAAACTAGAACCGGTAATAAAGAAAATCAAAATATGAGTAATTCAAGGTCAATAATAAAATAGCGGGTGAAGAATATCCAAGAGAAAGCAGAGGTAGATAGTTTTGAAAAAACTTTTAATAACACAATAAAAAAACACAAAATCTGAAACACACAACACGATATTAACAGCACGGAGGTTGAAACAGAATTGAAAGAAATCAGAAAAAAAAATTCCTTATATAATAAACCGAATTTTTTTTTTAATCGTTTTATTTTAATGTTCATGAATTGCATGTGAATTGTGGCACGAATTTTTTGTAAAATCGATCAATGGTCAACTGAGGGTCGCGCTAACATGATGCCCACTACGAAGCATCTAGAAAATACAGATAAATGTGTTGGCATATTCCGATTAACTTATACATCTCTACGATTGCTTGTTAATGGCCATCGAATATTGCCCAATGAAATAAAAATTATGCATATTGGCTGTTATTACGTTTCATTCTTATAAGAATTTAATTTTACAGTGTTACATTTATATTTTTGTTATTTGTTATATACTTCACTCTCGTAATATAAACTGACTGGAAATTCTTTTAGTAACCTTTCTATACAAAGCTGTAAAGATAGCCAGCGAGTTAGAACGTTTTTTGAAAACTCGTTAAAGCTGACCTTCATAAAAATGCAGAATTCTTTAAAAGTTTCATTGACAAACGTGATAGTTGATTTTCGATATGATATTTTCTATATCGAAGTCTTTAATTCCCCCAGAGAAAATCTGAGGCAATTGTTTAAAATATGAGCATAACAGTTTGCTTTAACGATGTTTGTCCACAGTTTTAAAATTTGTAAACAGTTAATGATAGCGATCAAAGTTGAAATTTGTACTGTCTGCTACCAACACCAACATTTTTTAACACCAAATTTAGTTCCCTTATCGAATTACAAATGTTTTTAACATTCCATCGGCCGATTTATCCTAGTTTTGATAAAAATCAATAATTCTATGTTCTAAACCATTCTGTCTTGAAAAAACTTGAATTGTTAACGGGAAAAACTTCCCGTTTTTTTGTTAGAAGTAACAGTCGTTATTGAAAAATTCAAATATCTTTCTTTAATCGATTTGATAACGTTCCCCGTAGAAATGGTTTCGGTTTTACTTCGACCACACGAGATCTTAAATGAATTGGTTTTGAATTTTTGGCAATAGCTTAAGCAAACTATCTAAGTAATGAGTTATATGATCGTTTGTGTTTTACTGTGTCGCATATGTAATTTCAATGGCAATAACCTGAAGCTGATATGTTCAGTCGTTTTTAAGCATTAATTTTTCATTTAAAGAAGAAAAGTTTGATGGCCTCTGTTTAATTTTATGTGCCTTGCTTTACTCATGTTGCTTAGATTCCGTTACACTATAGGTGTATGCAAAAGATTTTTAAACAAATTCTGCATTTGACGCTGGTTTCAGTTTATTTTTGTAATCATCCAAATTCTTCCTGCCAATTAGGGTTTAAATGGCATTTTCGCTTTTTATTTTCACTGTTTTCACTTTCGCCTAAAAATATTAATATTAATTTTGATACTTTAGAAAATATAGGTCGCAAATAAAATAAAATGAAACGCCAATTGCCAACGCAGTTTGTTGTAAGAATATGAACTTACCTTTATAATAATTAGACGAGTACATGTAAACATGATGTAGAGGGCAACACTGACGACAAGATACATGTAAATAGAGACGTCAGAAGTTATTGTAGCATGAACGAAGATAAAGGTTTCGTGTAAAAAGTTATAAGAAATAAAAGTTATAAAAGAAATAGTTATTGTGTCTTAATTAAATAAATACATAAGGAAAGTATTAAAACACAGTTAATCAAATTAAAATGCTAACTAAAATAAATTAAATACATGTCTTCTTACGCAGCAAAACAGCTATTTGCAGTTTTATACAAGAAAGTTATAGATAAATGGAATAAAAATATACAGGGTGATAGAAAGTATGGAAACCCCTCGCGGAGTTCGGTCAAAAAAAAAATTACCAATGAGCAATATTAGGCAAATTTTCAACAAGGAACTCAAGTGACCTAGAAACTCATCTTTAAGGTCGTTTTGAGGTCAAGGCCATTTTTTTTAAATGGATATCCCTATTTTTGACATCGGATTCGAAAAGAGTGAGAAAATTACGTCTGAATATGTATTTTCCATGACCTCCCAATGTCACCTGAAGGAATATATTTTAATTATAAAGCATGACTTGCAATGAAAATTAAAAAAAAAAAAATAACACAACATTGTAATAAATAATGCTTGTAAAAAAATAGAAAAAAATATAATTTTAAAAATGAAGAATTTATATTTTTGATTTTTTAATTTTCTTAGCAAATCATAAGCATTTTAACTAAAATATATTCCTTCAGGTAACGTTGGGTGATCACGGAAAATACATATTCGGACGTAAAACTTCCCACTCTTGTAGAATACGATGTCAAAAATAGAGGTTTCCGTTTAAAAAATGACTTTGACCTCAAAGTGACCTTGAAGATGAGGTTCAAGGGCACATTAAAGGTCACCATTGAGTTCCTTGTTAAAAATTACCTGACCTTTAACCTTGGAATTTGTTTCTTACTGAACTCCGCGAGATGTTTAGTGGTTTCCATATTTTTTCGTCACCCTTTATCAGCTGATTACATTTTTCGATTCGAAACGATTTATTTAATTATTGTGTAAAATTCAAAAGCACTGGTAAAATAAAAATTTATACAAGCACTTCGATTGTATAACTTTGATTGTGATCTGAAATGACAGTACTTTTCATTCACTTTTGTGACTGATTCAGTTGAATTTGCATCCAATATACACAGTTGCTTTATAAAATGCATAATATAGATATAGTGGCTTAGTATCATATTTATATGCATGAACCGATGCTGATGCCGTATAAAATAGGGTAACTAAAGTATATGTTGAAAACATTTTAATTATCAGAGGGATAATTTAAACAATAATATTATTTAATCAACTATAAGCAATAAACAAAAATGTTCTGTCTATGATTGTGTTTACAGTAGGACTTGTATTAAAAGTGTAGGACGTAGGACAATCACCTTCAATTGTAGGACTGTCCTACGTAAAGTAGGACGGGTGGCAACCCTAGCGGGGGACCAAAGTTGAGTTGATTAATCTACTAGCTCCGTAACCTTCCAGTAAGGTGCGTGTGAGCTGTTCTGGTCATGTATTAAGAAGCTGTGTGATGGGTACAATTTTGTAAGAGGTAACTCGGTCACAATTCGCTGTGTACGTGCTGCCTCCTCGTAGGAGGTTACCACTGGTAACTGAGGCCATTTGAAACATTTTTGGTCATTTGGCATACCCTAAAGTACGGCACTAAAGGAGAAATCCTTGACAAAAAACCCTAATCTAAGGTGGGACAGCATATGCCGATGGATGAATAGGTTAATCAGTCCGGACAAGTATGCGGACTCTGAATACCAGGCACCCTACAGTTTTGTTTAGCCTTTCTGTAGCAAAGCTGAGTGGCCTACAGGCGACTTACCATTCCGAGCAACTCGTAAGAGTAAAATCAAAACGGTAGACTGGGCACGCATAGGAATATACGGGAGTGGGACAGCCCTTCTGGATACCTTGAGTACCAAGAGCAATAAGCCCAGAGAGTACGTATCGCGTATCGGCCGGCAGTATTGTCAGGTTCATTAAGAGCCTCTTATTGACTGGACGGATATTTAAGCACAAAAGATCTTTGAGGTCGCAGTGCGGGATGGCTGAACGCCCACATAGCCCTTCAACAAGAAAACTAAAATTGCAATAACAACTCACAACAAAATTGAACTCGGATGAGTTTTGAGTCACTGCGAATTGTCGATGAATTGAGAACCAAAATAATGCTGATGTCGCTCACTGAAAAAGTTGATGATGAAATTAAAGAAAAATATTTTTCGATGAAGGCCGTGTATCCTCCCACAATATATTGCTTAAATAATTTCAATGCTAATCATTGATATTTAAGTGTACGCCATATATTTCATTGCGAGTTAATTGAATTATCACCGTTATACAAGGACGTACATTGCTTGTCTTATACGCCTAAAATATTTATATGTTACACATGAACTTTGGTTTTAATTTCATTTACAAAAAGACCACCTATAGTTGTAGCTTACATCCCAACATATAGTACAATAAAGCGGCAACAATATTTGACATCTTAAGATTCTTCAAAAGTTACAAAAATAAAAACTTTTTCTTATATGGAAACATAACATTTAAATAATCCGTATGTCTTAAATGTAAAGTGAAAGAAATTTAAATGGAAAATCTTTTTTTATATTCTTCACGGATCCTTCGTGCTCCCGTATATACATAATATGTAGTACTAACAAGACAAAATTCATAATTTTCTTCTCGCTTTTGTAACAATTTTTATACAATTTCCTCAAGGTTGGAAAATGAGCATACAACAAAAAAAAAAAAGGGAGCAACGCAAAAAAAAAAAAGAAAATATTTATCTTCATCATCACCGTCTTACCAAACAAAAGGCATTTTTTTTTCTGTATATTCACAGTATATATCATAAAGTGGCACAATAATAACACTGGATTTTACGAATAGTAAAGTATACTGGTGAAGAATTGGTGTAATAATTCAACCTGTAAATATTTTTCCGTGTATTATTTTTTCACCCCTGAAATACATTTTCCCAAGAATTTTCCCCATTCAATCTGTGTTGTTTATACACCTATTTTGACTTTTAAGTTAAATTATTATTATTTTTTGCTTCTTATATTCCATAATGAACTTATATTACTTATATTATTATTATTATTATGATTCTTATGATTTTGGTTTACCAGAAAACATAAAAACAAAAAATTCAAGTAACAAAGCAACGGTAAGCTTCTTCGGCGCTAAAAAAATGTAGTAGCTTAAAAAAGTTTTCCATTTTGTTCCTTTTGCGCTAACTATAAAAAAACGCAAAAAAAACCTAATTTACGTTCTAACTCATTTAAAAATATAAAAGTTATAATATACACACAATACACATGATGATGATGATGATGATGATGATGCGATGCTGAAAAATAAGAAGGCGAAACATTTTTATATAATGAAGAAAATAAAACGTTACACATCAAATTTTATGGAAATTATGAAAAATTGTTACAAGAAGCTGGCAATATAAAAATCCCAAGATGATGTAGATGATAATAAGTCATTAAGTTATATCAGTATGATAATTTACGGTTATTGTTAGGCACAAGTGACAAAAAGTTTAACAATTTGATCGAGAAATATGGAGACCACACACCATTTATTTGTTGTTGTTGTGTGTAAAAGCTCACTAATTTCACACAAATCAAAAATAATAAAATTTATGTCATTTACATTGAAAATCATATTTTAAAAACTATGATATTCATCTCAAAATATATGTAGTCGGTTGACAGATAAAATCTTCTGTCACACATAAAAAAAAATATGTATATTGTACATACAATAATCATTCCCAAATAGATTATTAAAAATTATTTTAAACGAATAAACAAAAAAAAAAAGTTGTTGACATAAAATATGTAAAAACTGAAATTTATGACATCAAACTGGTAACAGAAAGCGCAAAAGCATTTTTGTTTTCTTATATAAGTGTATTGTCGCAGGTAAATTTACCAAGAAGTCATTTTTTAACTAAACAATGGTACATATGTGTGTGGTATACATATTTTGTGAATATCTGTCACAAATCGTGTTAGGCAGCGCATTTCATGTAAATTCAATTTATCTTAACAAAAAAAAATAAATAAAAATAACAAAATGATAAGAAAATGAAATGGAAAGATATGCGTTATGATTTTATTTATTCATTTATTTACCTTTTTATCTTATCAACAAAAATTTTCTTGTGTTGCAAATTTGATTTTTGTTTTCTTTCCCCCACTCTGGCTAAAGATGACAGGCGACATACGCCAAACATAATATGTCGTCGAAAATTGCTTTATCGTAAATTTGTAATATGATAAATGAAATAACGTTTCGACTCCGATGTGATGTACCCATAAGTATAAAATGGTAAAAATAAAATGTTTAGATGATGTACGTACATATACACGAAATTCGCATTGTGTAAAATTGAACCATCATACGATTTAATCAATCCATCAATCAATCAGTGCGTAATCTATTTTGTATGTACATACAATTTTGATGTTAGAAATGAATGTCTAATTATAAAGGCATTTTGATTTGTTGAATTTAACATTGACATGGTTTGTTTTTTTTTTTATTTTTTATAGACATCAACATATTTTGAATGATAAATGGTTGTATTCAAAACATTTTTACATTTAATGTTTGTGCTTAATTTGTGTTCTTTATATTATTGTTTCGAATAATTTGGCTATTCCGAAATTTGTGTAGATTTTTAGTCGTTTATAAGTCAGTGTGTCTGATAGGCTATATGTCGGTCGATTTAGCTACTTCTTGAACCACGGCCAGTTTCTATCCCACTTAAATGTCAAATCCAATATTAGCTGCATTTCTTGACGCATAGTAATCCAGATCAGATCAAAATTTATTATGTGAAACAACAACAACAGTTAAATTATAAATTAGTTCAGTTAGATGGAGGTGAACAATAATTTTGTATTAAGTGGTTGGTAGTAGGAAAACTATCGGTAATGTCAAATATAGATAGTTTCGATACGACACGATGCATTGACGCTCGAAGAGGAAGACGTGTTTTTGTAGGCTTCTTCGAGAATATAATTTGATTCTATTTATTTATTTGATTTTCTGTGAAGTATGTATATCTTTTATATATTTTAATTTAATTTAATTTAAATTAATAATTAAAAAGTTTCGTGAGTTTTTTCTTGATTTTGTTTAATGAATTTCATGTGTATGTAGTGAATATATTAAATGAGTATAGTGGAAAGTAAATTAATAGAAAGTGAATACGAAATAACTTGAATAAGGAGAAATGTGTTCAATAACGGTACTGCCCAGGTACCGTTAGACAGGTATTTTCATACCACATGTATTGGTCAATAATCAATAAATATGTGATATGAATTGTGTAAAAACATTTTTTTGTTGTTTTTATTATTATATGATTTTGTTTTGGTACGGGTTGTGTGATATGCAGTTAAATATTTCGAGTCAATACAGGGATATTTTTAGATCATATTATTCTGTTCTAAATTTTCTACTCTTATTAATAGTTGTCTGTGAACGTGATAAATAGCACGCTCTGTGAACGTGATAAATAAATTGATTTTAGCTGTCCCTAGTGGTAAACGCTATGTACTTCTTTTTGGTAAATACATGTTGTTTTGCATTGCATTACATGTATGTATATAAGGAATAACATATAGTTAATATAAGGTTGATTTGGATGTATTTTTCGATGTGTGTGTGTGTGTATAAATATTTACTATTATATTATTGTAGAATCTTGCTAGTATTTTGGATGTTTTGCTCGTTCTTTACAGGAAGAATTTCTTTAGTTTTGTGTTGTACTAACCGTCGTATTTTGTATGCATCCGTCGTATTTTGTATGATCTTGTTGTTAATGTATCTCCTCTATCCAAATATTTGTAAATGCTATGTAGTTGAATAAGACGAGTGCGCACATTTTGCAATTTTGATGAAATGCGTTGACAGAATATAAAATTTGAAGTTTGGGATTTGAAATTGGAAATTTTAAATTTTAAATTTGGAGTTTGCGGTTTGAAATTAGAAGTTTGGAATTTGAAATTTAAAATTTAGAATATGCAATTTGGTATTTGAGATTTGGAATTGGAATTTGGAATTTTAAATTTGGAATTTAGAATTTAAGATTCGAAAATTAAAATTTTGAATTTGAAATTTACAATTTTTTTTTTTATATCATATTTTTTTATTTAATTGTATTTTAAATATTTTTACAAGTTCACCTATGTACAATAAAATAAAACAATAGATGCCTTGTGGATAATAATCCAGTAGCCGGCATTGATTCTTTTAATAACATTTAAAGAAAAAAAAATCAATTAAAAATATACGTATCCATCTATAATCAAATACCAATCACAATCAAATGATGACGCAAAATAAATAAGAGACGTCTGTTGTTTCAAATAGCCAATTTCTAACATACGGCAAGAATTTTTTAGAACAAATATGACGTCTAACGTATTCTGGTAGCGCAGTAAAAAACATCGGAGCAGTAACAACAACGTAGCGGCGGATGTGCTTATTACTGAATCTGGGAATACTATAAAGAAGACGATGATTAGCGAGAAAGTTACATCGAGCATCACTTCTTATTACATGCTAACCGCTACGCTTATAAAATACTCGCAAAACCTAATAAATATACAAACGTCTTAACGGTTAAATATTGGTTGACTTGAATAAAGGCCAAGATGATTCCGATCTATTCTTCCTCAAGATTGTGCGCAAAACCATATTTTGCTGAACGTACAATGGTTTTGACGTAGTTAGATAACACCCATCACAGCAAGACAAACCCAAATTCCATTTTGGTCACAACCAAAGCATGAAATGCAATTTTCAACACCGAAACCTGCATAAATTACAGTGGAGGTAAAAAATACGTGAAGCAGATGCCATGCCACATTTTAACTTGGACACATCAGTTTTCCAACTAAGGTTAGTATCCAAATGAATGCCAAGATACATAAAGGAGCTGACCAGCTCAACGTTAAAACAATCCATATGTCAACTATTAGAAGTACATTTACAAGCACTATGATATGTTAATTGGGAACGAGTGGGAACGGCTGAAATGCCAGAAATTGTAAACCACATAAACTTAGTTTTTTTTCACTTAGTAACAGGAAATGCTTGTCGAACCATTTATGTAAGACCTCCAGATCAGAGTTAAATCATCAGCATATCCAGTACTGTGACCATTTAAATTAAGTTTTAAAATAGAATTTGTATAAATTAGAACCACCAATATGGACCAAGCGATGATCCTTGCGGCACCCATACGTTCACGGCGCTAAGTTCACTAAAAGTATCATTAATTCTAACCCTCACAGTTCTATCATCTAGACAAAGAGAATGTAATGCCAAGAGCAAGGAAACTGAAGGAAAATTTTCATACAAAAAATGGGTCATGCAATGGGTTCTACAACCGTTTAACTCGAGTTATGTTTATCCAATTTTAGAAATAAACCAATGAACGAATAGGTTATTTAAGGCAGAAATGAGGCTTGAAATGAGTATTTGTTGGTGCTATATGTGATTACAATTTTTGTTCTACTTCGGCACTCTTGGTATTCTATACTCTTTGATCTAGGTCAGAAGCAAGCCACCTGTTAAAAACACCTCTAAACCTAACATTAAATAGAATAGATAATAAAAGTTCAAAATCCACCATATCAAATGCCTTTGAAGCATCAATTAATAACCTTTGCGTAACCCATGCTGGGGTTCCATCAAGAAAAATAGTAACTCTGTTTTTAACAGCTTCCTCTAGAACTTTGTGAATGGCTGGCTGTAGTGCAATGGGTCTTTAGTTACCCATAATACAATGATCACCACTTTTGAAAACAGGAAGAACAGTATCGTACTTAAGCCTCACAGGCACCACACCCTGTTCAAAAGTAAGATTAAAAACATGAGCAAGAATAGGGCTGATAACTCTAGAAATAGCATACAAAATGTTATTGCGAATACCTTTACTATAGAACGACTCTTTCGGCTCCAACGAATCAATAATATCTAAAATCTCACCATTAGAAACTGGAGTCAAACAGAATGTTTCTGAACAGTAATCATTTGTTGTGATATTAGAGAAAAATGTTTTTCTCAACTTACCAGCAACGTTAATAAAATAACAGTTGAATCGCATTGGAAATATCTACTTCATTAGTAAGCAGAATGCCGCTATCAGATAAAATATTTCCAATAGAAGATGCTTTTGGCTTTTTTTGGTAAAATTTCATTAACAAGGCTCCAATTATTTTTAACTTCACCTCCATTAATTGAGAAACGATTTCTCACTCTTCACATCAACATTAATTTATTTGGAATTTGAAATTTAAGATTTAAGATTTAAAATTTAGAATTTGGAATTCGAAATTTAGAATCTGGAATTTAGAATGTGAGATTTGAAATTCAAAATTTTGAATTTGAAATTTACAATTTGAAATTTAAATTTGAATTTTGGGATTTGAAATTTAGAATTTAAAGTTTGGAATTTTAAATTTAAAATTTGTAATTTATAGTTTGAAATTTGGAAAATGAAATTTTGGAATTTGAAATTTGGGATTTGAAATTTGAAATTTGGAATTTGAAATTTGAAATCTTGAATTTTGATTTTGAAATTTTAAATTTGGAATTTGGGATTTGGAATTTGGAATTTGAAATTTGAAACTTGGAATTTGAAACTTGGAATTTGAAATTTGGAATTTGAAGTATGGAAATTAAATTTGAAATTTGAAACTTGGAATTTGAAACTTGGAATTTGAAATTTGGAATTTGAAGTATGGAAATTAAATTTGAAATTTGAAATTAAAATTTTTAAATTTAGAATTTAAAATTTGCAAATTAAAATTTAAGAATTAATATTTGGAAATTGAAATTTGAAATTTTGAATTTGAAATTTAAAATTTGGAATTTAGAATTTAACATTTGTAATTTAAAATTCGAAATTTGGAATATGAAATTTTGGATTTTAGAATTTGGGATTGAGAATTAAAAATTTAAAATTTGAAATTTGGAATTTGGATTTTGAAATTTGAAATTTGGAATTCGAAATCTGACATTTAGTATTTGAAATTTTAAATTTTAAATTTGGAATTTGGAATTATGAATTTGGAATTTGAAATTTGGATTTTGAAGTTTGGAATTTAAATTTGAAATTTAAAATTAAAATTTAATTTATTTAGAATTTGAAATTTAAGATTTAAGATTTAAAATTTAGAATTTTGAATTTAGAATTTGGAATTCGAAATTTAGAATCCGGAATTTAGAATGTGAGATTTAAAATTTAAAATTTTGAATTTGAAATTTACAATTTGAAATTTAAATTTGAAATTTGGAATTTGAAATTTAGAATTTGAATTTTGGAATTTTAAATTTATAATTTATAGTTTGAAATTTGGAAAATGAAATTTTGGAATTTGGGATTGGGAATTTGAAATTTAAAGTTTGAAATTTGAAATTTGTGATTTGAAATTTGAAATTTGAAATTTGGGATTTGAAATTTGGAATTTGAAATTTGAAACTTGGAATTTGAAATTTGGAATTTGAAGTATGGAAATTAAATTTGAAATTTGAAATTAAAATTTTTAAATTTAGAATTTAAAATTTGCAAATTAAAATTTAAGAATTAAGATTTGGAAATTGAAATTTGAAATTTTTAATTTGAAATTTAAAATTTGGAATTTAGAATTTGAAATTTAAAATTTGTAATTTAAAATTCGAAATTTGGAATATGAAATTTTGGATTTTGAAATTTGGGATTGAGAATTAGAAATTTAAAATTTGAAATTTGGAATTTGTATTTTGAAATTTGAAATTTGGAATTCGAAATCTGACATTTAGTATTTGAAATTTGAAATTTTAAATTTTAAATTTGGAATTTGGAATTATGAATTTGGAATTTGAAATTTGTATTTTGAAGTTTGGAATTTAAATTTGAAATTTAAAATTAAAATTTAATTTATTTGGAATTTGAAATTTAAGATTTAAGATTTAAAATTTAGAATTTTGAATTTAGAATTTGGAATTCCAAATTTAGAATCCGGAATTTAGAATGTGAGATTTTAAATTTAAAATTTTGAATTTGAAATTTACAATTTGAAATTTATATTTGAAATTTAGAATTTGAAATTTAGAATTTGAAGTTTGGAATTTTAAATTTAAAATTTGTAATTTATAGTTTGAAATTTGGAAAATGAAATTTTGAAATTTGGGATTGGGAATTTGAAATTTCAAAACTTGAATTTTGATTTTGAAATTTGTAATTTGGAATTTGGGATTTGGAATTTGAAATTTGAAACTTGGAATTTGAAATTTGGAATTTGAAGTTTGGAAATTAAATTTGAAATTTGAAATTAAAATTTTTAAATTTAGAATTTAAAATTTGCAAATTAAAATTTAAGAATTAAGATTAAGAAATTTGAAATTTGGAATTTAGAATTTGAAATTTAAAATTTCTAATTTAAAATTCGAAATTTGGAATATGAAATTTTGGATTTTGGATTTTGAAATTTGGGATTGAGAATTAGAAATTTAAAATTTGAAATTTGGGATTTGAAATTTGGAATTCGAAATCTAACATTTGATTTTAGAATTTTAGCCTAAAATATTAAAAAAAACAACAAAAAACAAAGATATTTACTATTTAATATTCATAATTTAGAATTAAAACTTTTATGCATCTCGAATTTTAGGTTATTTAGTTGGTAGTTAATTTGCTGTCCTTTTGATTTAGATGCCGAATTGAATTTAATTTATTTAAGAGTATTAAGGGCTGATTTTGAATAAAGAATTAATGGTGAAATAAATTGGGTGTTCGGTTTTACTCCGTATATATGATAGGATCTTAGGTTTTCTTAGGTTTGAGATAAATTGACACATAGGCACATTTTTTGAAACAGTTTGTGCTTTATTCCATTTGCACCACTCAGGTTTGCTCTTGCTACTGATTGTATTTTTAGTATTTTTGTGTAAAATTCTCTGGATGTAAAATTTGCCTGTCGTGTTCTATGCACTCGTGTCGTTTCAATAGATCATTAGCGTTGCCATTTATTTTTAATCTTATTGTAAACCTTTTTATGTAAGCCACCGGCTTTTCATTTTCCACTCGGCCCTCCTGCATAATCATCCGTCCCGGATAATTGAACGTCCTCGTCGTAGATTCCATGGAAGTAAAGTTTCATTTTTCCGGATGATGTTGACGTTTTATATGGGCCTTCTGTCTTTCCAACTTTTTCTACTTCTTATCGATCATGCTGGTTCACTTTCGTCACCTTATACGAACCCAAAAACTTTGGATGTAGTTGTTACTGGTCGTCTCTTCTAATTGAAATTTTTACGATTCTCATCCTGCATTTTGAGAATCTGGTCACGTGTAGTTTCTCGTATTCGTCGTCGATTTTCATCAAATAAATTACCTGTTTCCCTTTCAATTACTTCTCACAAATCGAGGTCTTCCGGACATCTCATTTTCGTGCCAAAAAGTATCTCAAACGGTGTCGTGCTAATGCTCCTCTGGTAGGTATTATTTAAAAATCGCTGAAGTTTATCGGTATGTTTGTACCACAGTTCCGGCTTTTCAAGCGGTAATTTAGCCAAAGCTGGTATTATTATCCGATTGATGCTTTCAACTTGTCCATTTTCCGTCGGAACGCTAGTTGTCGTTGAGAGATGTTCAATGCCTTCAATATATTAATACTCTTGAAATTCGGTC
Source organism: Tipula helvola (assembly GCA_963556165.1). Lineage (NCBI taxonomy): Eukaryota > Metazoa > Arthropoda > Insecta > Diptera > Tipulidae > Tipula > Tipula helvola. The sequence goes on along the minus strand of OY744482.1, from coordinate 223,018,377 downwards.
GATGTAAACGCGGTACCCTTATCCGATATGATGTATTTCGGATTACCAAAAGTTGATTTTTGCAAGTTTAATTTTTGAATAACTTCGCTACTCGTTAGGGTTTTGCATGGATATATCCAAACGAACTTCGAAAATCCATCAACAATACAGAAAATATACTTGTAGCTTTTCAGTGTCGACACTAAATTACCCAAATGGTCAACGTGATATGTACAAAGGGGGCAATCCCCTTTTGGTATACAATTTAACAGACCGTCTTATTTGCCCATTTTGCGTTCGGCCAGAATGCAAGGAATGCAATTTTTTATACACGCATCTTTTGTTGAAATTTTGGGATGTAAAACTGCCGCTCGATCAACTCTTCCCTCTTCCTGACACCAAAATGGCCTTGTTCGTGGTAATGTTTGATTACTTTGTTTTGCATCTTTCTTGGGACAACCAGCTTCATTGAACATTTAACATTTGTAAGAAGAACTCACCATTAGACATGATATAATTTTTATACGAACCTGTTTTAACAAGCTTTTGAATCAGAATTAATTCCTCGTCACTGTTTTGTGCCTCTTTAACTCGATTAATGACGTCATCTTCAATTGTCATCACAACTGGACCTCGGCTTAAAGCGTCCACATGTTTCATGCGACTACCAGGGCGATGTTCTAATTTGTAATCAAACTCATTTAGTTTTAGCGCCACCCTACTATTCTGGAATTCAGCTCCTTTCGCTCCACCGTTCCATTAAACGTCGCACAATCGGTTACTATTCGAAAGTTTATTCGAAGTAAGTAGACGCGAAACTTTTTTAAAGCACAGACAATCGCGAGTACCTCCAACTCATAGCTACTATAATGTTCCTCACACGGGGTTGTTTTTTGGTTGTAGAAAAACACGGCGTGAAAACACTGATCCTCTTCATATTTTTGAAGCAAAACAACTCCCAATCCAATCTTACACGCGTCAGTGTGTAGCTCCGTCTGTGCACACATAGAATAGATTTTTAAGACTGTATTATTCCGTAAAAGATCCGATAAAGGTTTAGCAAGCAGTGCATAATCTTTAACAAATCTTCGGAAATAGCCGGTTAATCCCAGAAATCGTTGAATCTGTTTTGTATTGCGTGGTTTAGGGAATTTTGAGATAGCTAACTTTTTACGTCCTGATGGCTCAATTCTTCCATTTTCAATTTCATACCCAAGGTACTCAATTGATTTGCTAAAAAACGGGCACTTGAATCACTTTTTTTGCAGGCTGTTCTTCACAGCAGTTTTAAGCATCTTTTTCAATCTTTCCAAAGCTTCTCTCTTGGAACTTCCTGGAACGATTAAATCATCTAAATATATAATCATCTAATCATCTGAATCGCTGAAAAATAGCTGGTGAATTGCAAAAGCCGAAAGGTGCTCGCAGCAACTCAAATAAGCCAAATGGGGTTACAAACCCGGTATATTTTATGGAGTCGTCTTCGACAGGAACATGGAAAAATCCATATTTCAGGTCGAGGGTACAAAAATACTTTGCTCCTTGCAGCTGGTCTATTTGGTCATCAATAATGGGAAGTGGATACCGATCTTTAACAGCCACATCATTTAACTTCCTATGGTCGACACACAACCTTTTGGATCCATCTTTCTTATTTGCTAAAACAAGCGAGCTCGCAAAACAAGATTTACATGGACGAACAATTCCTTCTTCGATCCACTCATCAACTTGTTCTCTTACGAGTTTTATTTCTAAGGGTGATAGTCATCTAGGCTTCTGCACTATTGGCTTCTCGTCAGTCAAAACAATTTTCATTTTAGTTTTTACGCTAATTACCGACTTTCCCGGATTGTAATCAACAATCAAGATTCTGACTTCATCTCTGTAAGCTTCTTCGTCAATGTGATTAAGGGTTACGGGTACGTCACCACGGCTAACAGCTAACACACAATTTGCAGGCACAAATTTCTTCATCGAAATAGAATCAGGCGTAATAGTCGTGATTGTTTGGTCTATTAACCCTTTGCCTGGTTCTATAGCAATTTGGATTTAAAATTGACCCACCGATGATAATCCTAATGATTCGACTACGTTGAAAAGAATAGCTTGACCATTGAACTTAACCTAGATCCAAGCGAATTATATCGGCCTTGTGTTTTGCGACATAAAGTTCAAGTCACTTCTGCTATAAACCATAGCGAACATTATAATATCACCAATTTTTATTTGTTTCACATTTTTTCCAATACGGTATTCTTTCCTGTGCAGGTTACGCATGCATTCGACTTGTTCATATCAAGAAGATAGGTATGTTTTACGGCTTTGTTTTATTATTACTGGCACCACTGTTATTTTTAGAAGATGTGTTGTCATTATTACTATTGCTGCCATGGGTTTTGTTGGTGGTCGTTTTATTTTTAATCGCCTGGTATATTTGAAGTTTTGCTTAAAATTCATTCATCGTGGAGCAGCCAGATAAAACGGATTTATTCGGCTCATAATTCCGTATTCCATCAATAAAATTTTGTATGATAGCGGCTTTTTCGATATTTGTGGTGCCCGCAATTTCCGTTAACGCAATTAAATACGATTTAAATGTCTCGTCGATCTTCTTTTACGCTCCAACATTTTGCGGTGAACTACTGCGCTGTTTTCTGTTTTTTAAAATTCTTTCCGTAGAAAATTTGCCAGCTGGTACCATGATTTTAAACCGGAAGCCATCCGAAGGCTTTCCTTTGCGGTGCCTTTCAACAATCTGCGCGCGAAAATATTTTTGTGTACGTCACTTCATCCAGCATTTTAACTCGCATCCTCGAATTCAGCAATCCATTTTTCGATTGGGTAATCGTTATCACCAGTGAATACATTTAACTATTTTAGTGAATTCTTCGTTGTCTTTAAAGCTAAACGTCATGGTACTGTTACATAATGAAACAGTTGTGTGTGTCGTTATAAGTGTTGCATCCGGTGTCACTGTAGGCTGCGATATATTTGCTCGCTTGCTTAACTCTAATTCTGCTTTCAACAAATTGATTTCCTGTTCGTTTAAGTCTAATTCCCGCGAATTCATTTCTAAATTTTCTGCAGACGATCCACCCATTATAAGCACAGGTTCTGTGTTTTACCGCTACAACTTGCTGCTATCGTATTTAACGCCCTTGTTTTGTATAAACACTGTCGCAAATAATCCTTATATTCCCGTTGATTCCAGCAATTTTAACCACTGAAAGTCATAAATTGGCGCACTGTTATCGTTAAGCGCTACGCTATGCAATGCTCGCTAGCACAGTATTCGTCAACAAGCGTCTTCTTTACCATTCACCGTTTGGCGTCTATAACGGGGCGATTTCAACCTCAAAGACGAACATTTATCAAAACACACACTGTATCACTTTAGAATTAATTTTATATTGATTAATCACGCACTAAGCTAATCGATCAACGTCTTTGATCGCGCTTCACAGCTTTGTAACACAAATATTAATTCCGCAATTCTAAATTTCACTTCTTTCAATGGTAGGTATCAATGCCGGTTCAGCCCCCAAATGTGGAAATTATAATGACAAAATTGATATAATTTCAAGGATTATTCTTTATTCCGCAAGAAAACAAAAATTGATTTTGATTTTGAATGTACGACCAAGCATTTAGCAAGATCTCCCGGTTGACGCCGGGCCCACCGTACACCCTTGTTACCTTTATTTGGAAGGATAGGATAGGATTGTTAGTATAGGATTGAGATCGATCCGGTTACAAACACCTTGGCGGTCAATTGTTAGTATTTACATTTTTTCTATTAATTACTTTACTACGTTATTTCTACTAACTGCTTTCCATCCTTGGTATCCTACAGACAATGTTAATTAGTACTCAATTACCCCTTATATATTTCCCACTACCTTAGTTATTCTTTCAGTACTAAAAACACCTTAATTTTAATGTTAGTGTCTATTTCCCTCGGCTGCTTCAGCTTCCAGAACACGCCTTTGGACATTTGTTGTAGCAATTTGATTAGGAGGTGTTTAATTCTAAATATTAACTAGCTGTCTATGTCTGATTTTATAGTAGAAACTGCATTCTGAAATAACATTCATTAGTTTGCTGGGTCCGATTTCTAGTAATTTCTGCAAATCGTAAATCTTATTAATTTAAATTCCACTTAAGAGTTATAAAGCAGTAGCTCAGGGCGACCTAGCATAGTGGATGGTTTTAGACTCCGCCGTTATTTCAAATGCTTTCAGCCATACTGGGCACTCTCTCAACTTAAAACTAAAATTCAGCTGAATTTCAAGCCTAAGGCTCGTTTCCCGGAATACGCCGAATCCACCGCACCGAAAGAAATGTACATTAGTAAAATTGTTAGTAATAATTTATAAAGTAAGTTAGCACAAACAACACAACTTCTACACTAAATGATTTTTTTTTAACTGCTTATTGTTCCTGGAGCTGCGAGTTGATTCAGGCTACAATTTCATTCTGAAAATCAGGATTAAATTCAATCCTTCTAAAAATTGTTAATTCGGAACTGTGTTATATTCTGTAAATTAAGTTATTTATCACTAAACTAGGGAAGGGACTCTACACTAAATGATGAACAAAATAAATAAGACGAATCGTCTGTTATTCCTTCCGGAAGCCCTATGTATCCATCCCCTCCACTCCAAATTCTTATTTAAATCAACTTGTACAATATTCAAGTAAGTGTTTGGAAGTGAGTTAACTACAAATTAATCAGCCATTCAGTTATTTATAAGAAAGTAATCAACATTTATTCAAAACTAAATTCAAATTCAAAATTCAATATAATAAATTCGATTAGTATCAGCCATCCAATAAAATGATCTCCGCCACCCTAGTCACCTTTGCCACTCAGATACTATCGCCAACTTGCCACTAAGACTACGGATGTTCATCCCATGATGCAGGTGTGATAAAATTTCTATAAAGCCAAGTTCTAATTTATTTAAAATGAATCATTAATTTAAAAATCTCCCCAAAAAATAAATTAAATTAGTCCTCTAAATTAAAAGGTTAGCAAATTAATCACTAAATTTGACAAGCTTTAAATAATAACCTGTCTAACACTAAACCAAAGCAGCTTCAATCTTGTACGAGATACAGACACCTAAGTAGTCAATAGTTCGTATTATGTTATTAGTGTTATATATGGTGGAGAAAAAGATTAGCACCAGTCAGCATAATTCTAAATACTACAAATCCGCTTGATGCTTGAAGATTCCGGTAGGCTGAGATAGGTTTCAATGGACTTCTAAATTTTACTTTCTTAAATAAAATCTCATTTCTTCAATTTTAATCTATAGGAATTAAAATCGAAACCAAGAGTTTTATTGAACTGACCGCTAAACTTACCCCCCCCCCCCCCCCCCCTCGCCATCATAACCGAACTCAACTATTAAATTTAAATTAAAACAAAATCTAAATATTTAAAAATTTTTTTTTTGTCTGAATCAAATTGTAGATTAACAACAAATTTAATTAAGATTCAATTCTCGCTCCAACCATTCGCCATTGAATTCAAATTAATCCGTTATTTCTACACAAGCCGCACTAAAGGTTAATAAAATTTAAATTTAGACTCTGAAACTAAGTACAAATTAACCAATCGGTAAAGCAAGTTCCACAATTTCGCCCTCGCACACCGCTCAAAGTTCAACCTCGTGCTGGTCTAGATGCTGTTTAATGTTTAATCATAATCTGCTCAAGCAATTCACCCAAAGTTATCCATATATGTACGTAGTAATTTCGCATTTAAATTTTAGGCGTGCGCAATGACAACAAATGATATGCAGCGAAACATGTGTATCTGTTGTCCGACGAGACACCCCCAAGTACGGGACGACCCGCCACTACGTTTTGGGGCGACCACTCGTCCGACTTCAGCGGAAAGTGACGATACAGTTAATGGCAAATAAGATTCCAATTACGGCTATATGAGTGACCAATAACCCGAACAAAACCCTTAAGTAATTGAATAAATTTGTGCAATCAACCGTGCCCGTGGTGGAAAGTTATAGTTGTAGCACAGAAAAGAATGAACAGATATTGAAGCTCCATGTCAAGCACTCACAGAGAAATCAATCCACGAAACCTAATCCTGTTGTAATCCAACCAGTTAAGACAGAGTCAACATAATACAATACTACATATTTCGTTTCTCTTCCCTTTGTTTTCACAAAAATTGTATATACAAAACAAAAAGAAGAGAAGCGAAACATATCATCGTACTAAATTGTCCCCGTCCCAACTGGTTAGACCAGAGGAGGAACAAATTTCCTAGATTGAACACCTCCATGTAAACACCTGCCACAGAACCTCCACATCCGCTCACTCCTCTCCGTGGTTATAGTATTTTAAAAATGAATTTATAATATTGTTTAAGAAATTTTAAAACTTTAAAACTAAACTGAATGAAAGCAAAAATGAAAATAAAACTTAGCTTATTGTTGTTGTTGCCGCTGATGGTCCCGTTGTTGCTGCTGCTTCTTGTTGTAGTAGGTACTCTGCTATACACAGTTTTTGGAATGTTGATTCCATTGGCCGGATGATGCCCGCTTTGCTTATAATAGTAGGGTATACCAAAAGAGACAACAAATCTAAAGCAACAACAAGAATTTCCTTCTACATTATCTGAGCAGCGGAAGCCGTCTTTTCTGCCCCAGTAGCTCCTTCGTCGAAGGGTAGGCTAATGTGATTGTTGTGGTAATCTCATTTTTGAATGTTGTACACTGGATATATTAATCGCTCGATTATTTTATTACTTCGGTCTAAAAAGACCAAAGTATTTTATTATTTGAAGTTTAGGTATTAGCGCTGAAGGTTCCCCACGCGTCCCATATATTAGTGTTATAACCGTGTTATGAAATCTAATATAATAATTTAATTTTCCGAAAAATTATTATTTTCAAGAGAAACAAAATAAACGCGACCGACTGATTCAATAGTCATAGCCAACTCTATTCCGCAAGAAAACAAAAATGACAAAAAAAAACAAAACAAAAACCCGGATTGTGTGCACCCGCAAAGGCTACTTTTTTCATTTTCCACTTATATGTACATATGTATAGACATCGGTAACAGTGGCAGGGCGGAAGAAACGGGAAAAATGGCATCCCGCAGTATTCACTTATTGGTCGACAATAAAAAGAAGTTCAGAAAATAATTTGATGAATTCAGTTTGTGCAGCTTTATTGCAGACTTGCACTTAATTTTTAAATCCCCGCCAAAAAGTTAATCGTGTAACTTTTCTAATGTCAAAACTATTTACCTAATCTCAAATATATAAAAGACATCATTCGAATTAATTAAGTCGTCGCTCAATCAAACAATGCATTACGCGCTAAATTTTCAAGCCAAACACAAAAATTAAATAACATAATTTACTGTATAAAATCTAGATACATAAAACTTTTAATTTAGAGTCAATTATTTATGTGTATATAAAAAACCATAAAAAATATGCAACCTCCCCGTAACGCTTACCAAACAATTTTGGTATCGCTACAATATGTCGTTTTATGCTCTGTACTCTATGTAATTATTTATTAGATTATTAATTATGTTATAATTTTGTGTACATTTTTTCATCGTTACTTTCAACACATAATTAATTTTTGTGTTTTTTTTTTTTGCAGTCCAACATAGTTTGGTTTGAACAGTGTTCCAGTATATAAAGAAAAGATAGACTGTGCAGCACATTTTACATGAGCGCAAAAACAGTGTGGCTTGTCTTTAGCCTTTATTATTATTATTATGGCTACAATGAAGCTTTTTGTTAAAACCAAAAAATAAAATAATAAAAGTGCACACACAAGCTTTTTGAACTATAGTATGTACATTATATTGTACGAGTATATAATAGTGTATTTATATAATCTAATTTTACGATGTCCATTAGTACATAATAACATAACTTCTTGTGTATATGAAATTTTGTTTTTTCGTGTTGTTCTCTACACCAAATACGTGTAATTTTATTTAATTTTATATATTCACTTGAGATCATAAAGTTCAAAATGTGGTAACTTTATGTCCTGCTTTTTCATAAAAATTAAATAGAAAAAAAAAAAATAATAAATATTGTATAAGCTTTATATAATGGTGAACAAATATAAAAAAAGTTTGTTTGGTGCTTGAAAATTTGTGTTTTTCATGGAAAGTTTTTTTTTTGTTGACAAATTTTCTATATAATTTTTCCTGTTATGGTTTTTCTTTTCGGATTGTTGCTGCACCATTTTTTCTCCGATTTGAGATATGTTTTATATTACAACATTTTTTTTTTTTTATGTATGTACATCAATTTTGTTTTGTGAGGAAAACCACCAGACATCCAAGTCTAAGAAGATTTTATAAATAAATAAATTTTGTTGTTCTATAAATTACACTTTAAAATAGTTATGTTATGTAATGTCAGTAATTCATTTTGAAACTTTCTATGTTATGGTGGTTTTGATATTTTGTCTTGTTTTCCGTATGTTTGTGTCTTAAAAACATTGCTATGTAGTTAATATTTTGGTATTGTGCACAAAATATATAATTGCATTTTTCAGAAGACTAAAAAGAACAATTAGAAAACTAGAAAACTATTTTTTATATTTTACAGTTTGTAATAAAGTTATAATTGAATTTGGAAATGTTTGAAACGGCTGTGTCCAAAAACAGTTCGCTGAAATTAGGATGCTAGTGATTTTATACGTGCCTTTGGGTATCTTTCTTTGAAATAAATATTGAATACGCTTTTATTGTAACTACAAATCTATATATATAAAAAGAAATGGACATTTTGATTGTCACTCCATAACTCGAGAACGGCTCAACCGATTGCCATAACATGTTTAGGGAAGGTGCAGGGAGGAGTGATGATGGTTAGTTGATTTTGAAATCCAAAATGGGTCCAGCCATTCTCGAGTCATGATTTTTTTCCTGAAATGAACTCGCTCTTTGTAAAACAATAACAAATACACGTAAAATCGAAAAATTGCAAATATCTCGAAAACGGTGCGTCTGAGCGAAAAAATGAGGTCACTTCCCCCCCCCACACCCCATGCGCACACTTTGTGATTGATTGGGTATGGTCCCAGCCCCCTCTTGAAAAAATTTTAATTCAACATTTGAAAAAAAAACTTTAAATTTCGGTCCGACCTAACGAAAAAAATCGATCCAAACTAATACACAAACTCATAAATACACACATTCATTTGATTGACAGCATACAAATGACAAACAGATGAACCTGTCAAAATGCACATGTTTGCCAATCACTTTCTTTCACTCTTGGATTCTGATACAGCCGGTCATACATTCGCTGCTTTGCAATTGGAATTTTATTACAAGTGATTTTTTTTTTGAGTTTCATAAATATTGGTAAGTATTAACAAAATTAAAAGTGATTTTAAGTGTGTTCAGTGCAAAATATTTTCCAAATAAACAAAACAAATTTGTTTTACTTTAATGATTTTTTGGGAAAGTTTAATTGGATGCAACGCATAACAGCACTCACACAACAACAATACTTTTCTGAATTATTCTTAAATAAACAATCCTTAATTCATATTGAATTAATTTCAAAATGCCACCAACAAGACGATCAACTATAGGTCGACGTACGCGTAATTCTACCTATAGATTTAATCAAAGGAGAGCGCAAAGTGTAGAGGAACACTCACAACAAAATCAAGTACAACAATTACGAAACAAACGTCGTCATAGATCGGCAGATCCAAATCCATTAAATCCAGCATCGAGACGAACGACACGACTTTCACGTCGTGCTGTGCAAGAGATGGAATATGCTGCTTTCGCTTACAATAGCGAAAATGATTATAGTGAACATGCCAATATTGGTGGAATGACGGTGAGATGTCCACATTGTGATGCAGCCAAATTTCAAGGTGAAACGCCTGGCATGTGTTGTGCTAATAGCAAAGTGAGATTGCCAGCATTTGAATCTCCCCCCGATCCACTTCATTCATTCATTTAACGTCGCAAACGTCTAATCATTTTTTATCTCACATTCAAGAATACAATGCGGCATTTTAAATGACTTCTTTTGGTGCGACCAAAATTGTAAGAGACAATTTCATGCCCCCGGTGCCGCCCCGGTGGCACAGTGGTTAGCATGCTTGCTTTAAGCTCCGGAGGTCCCGGGTTCGATACCAGGCGGGTGATGAAAAAATCACGGCTGGTTTAATGTAGGATCAATGAATTTATCAATCATTATCCGTTAAAAATATGATAACGAAACTTCATTCTGAAGCGGCCAAATCCCTCTATGGGATGTAGCGCCAGCGAAAAAAAAAAAAAAAAAAAAATTTCATGCCGATGTTTAAGGTGATTACTTCATGCGGAATATCATATGAAAAATGCGATCTGAGCAGCAATTTTTTTTTATTGTGTTCAAGAATTCTGACCCAGCATCTAATTACATTTCACAAAAATTACAGATTCAAGGTCAGATTTATCATCGAACTGGTTCCTTATTGCCATATCCTGATGCTGATCATCAATTTTTGCAAATCTATTTTATCGGAGATGCAAATCGTGAATATGATCGGCGTTATACAATTGCTACGCGTGCAAGGCGACAAATTGTTTCTGAACTTCAAACATTCTTACATCAGCACAATGAATTAATTCGATTGTTTAAAACCGCTCTCGATCGTATGCCATCTGATGATCACAGCATCGTTATCAGGGCTGACAAAACGCCCTTTGGAGAGCATGCGAGACGATTTAATGCACCAACAATTGATGAAGTGGCCATTGTAATTGTTGGAGACCAGTCTCAATCTCGCGATATTGTGCTACATCGAAGAAATGAAGAATTACGGCGTGTTTCAGAGCTTCACCGCAGCTATGATGCATTACAATATCCATTATTGCACTGGAAAGGTGACGACGGCTATCATATCAATATATCATACGAATGATAGATCCACGAACCGGTAAAATATATATGGATTAAATTTATTTATTTCAAAACAAGAAGACATGATTTTAATTTTCTGATAATGTATTCATCATAGGTCGTGAGGTAGAAAAAAAATTTAGTGGGATGAATTATTATTCGTATAGATTCGAGATTCGCCCACAAGAAGACAACTTCATTATGCGATGTGGCAAACTTTTCCACCAATACGCTGTTGACATGTATGCGAAAATTGAAGCAGAATGCCTTAATTACCTTCGATTCAATCAAGCCAAATTGCGATAGAAATAATACATTCACTTGCGAGATGCAATAGTGAATGATGGTAATGTTAATGATATCGGACGTTTAACAATATTACCATCGACATATGTTGGGAGTCCGCGCCACATGCACGAATATACGCAAGATGCAATGTCATACGTTCGCAAATATGATCGTCCCGACCTATTCATAACACTCACATGCAATCCACAGTGGGCTGACATAAAAAACAATTTATTTGATGGTCAGAATCCAACAGATCGACACGATATAATAGCACGTGTATTTTGACAGAAAGTAAAAGCACTGATGGATTTGATTATCAAATTGCGAATTTTTGGAGAAGTGCGTTGCTGGATGTATTCGATTCAATGGCAAAAGATAGGGCTGCTGCACGCGCACATCTTAATATGGGTGGTTCGTAAAATAACACCCGATCAAATTGATAACATTATATAAGCTGAAATTCCAGATGAAATCAGCGATCCAGAATTATTTGAAGTTGTCACGAAAAGTATGATCCATGGCCCTTGCGGTCAAATAAATATGCATTCACCATGCATGATCGATGGAAAATGTGCAAAATGGTATCCAAGAGCATTAACTTCGGATACAATTACAGGTGACGACGGATACCCGTTGTACCGACGTCGGTCACCGGAGGATAATGGCCATACAACAACAATTAAAATACGCAATCAAGATATTGAAGTTGATAATAGTTGGATTGTGCCTTATTCTCCACTATTGTCAAAAGTATTTCAGGCTCACATAAATGTTGAGTACTGTAATTCTGTGAAGTCGATTAAATACATTTGTAAATATGTGAATAAAGGCAGTGATATGGCTGTTTTTGGAGTAGCTGGTGACAATAGCAATGATGAAATCGCCCAATATCAAATGGGGCGCTACATTAGCACTAATGAAGCTCTTCATTAGTGCTAATGGAGAATTTATTCATTTCCAATTCATGAGCGATATCCTGCTGTTGTTCATTTGGCTGTTCATCTTGAAAATGGCCAGCGTGTGTATTTTACCGATTCAAATGTACAGCAGAGAGCAGCACAGCCACCAGCAACAACATTAACTGCATTCTTTCAATTGTGTGAAAGCGATGAATTTGCCAGAACGTTGCTGTATTCAGATGTAACGCATTATTTCACTTGGACTGCAAAGAAATGGCAACGACGAAAACAAGGAACACCTGCTGATGGCCATCCGGATGTTTTTTTTGTAGATACTATGGGAAGATTATACACAGTTCATCCAAACAATGCAGAAAGTTATTATTTGCGGTTGTTGTTAGTAAATGTTGTTGGACCACGTTCATTTCAACATTTGCGAAGAGTAAATGGTCATTTATGTGTGACGTATCGTGAAGCATGTGAGCAATTAGGTTTACTTGAAAATGATGCGCATTGGGATTTAACGCTTCATGATGCATCGATTGCTTCTTCTCCACATCAAATACGTATGTTATATGCCATAATCATATCAACATGTGTAACCATTTGTCACATCAATAACCTTCCCAGCCGTAATGTCTTCACTAAACAAGGAAAATTATTAATCACACAAACTGCTACAGACTCCTCTTTGGTTTGATCCATGCAGCTTTTTTCAGCCGGCTAGCGTGCAGTGGCTGGGGGGTTGTTTATATACCAAAGAAGAGCTAGATGAGCTGCTGATGTTACTTACATTGAGGGTGAAATGTTACTGTTGGGTATGGTCAAGTCAAATACATCTCCAGTGAAACGAACAAAAATTAAGCGAACATGATGTGTCTCATAGCTGAAAATCAATTAATGAAATACTACAAAGTTCATTGAGTAATAATTCATACCAATAACCGATCTTTATTGAAAATTTTATATGAATCAATACGAAATATAAACACATACATACAAAGAAAATTACCGCTTTAATTTAGCTTAACAAAACAGAAAGCTTTACTTATATCTAATGAGACTATTTCGGCCATACAAATTTAATTAAGGATTTACGAAAATACGTAAGGAATTAAATCCTTATGAAAAATAATAAATAGATAATAATAAAGTTAACAATATAGTGTATAAAAAAAATGATTTATGAGTACTCATCTGCGCGCAGCGTTGTGGATCCAATTCCCATAATTGCCATTGCTGATGACATATGTAAAAACGATGCAAAATTCGCGTAATCCGTAATAATCGCGTATTGATTTATGTCGATGATATCACTTAGAGAATTTGCTAGTGATAAGCCGTAGTACGCACTGTGATATTTTATACAGTTAACCTTTTTAGGATTTAATTGTTTATGTGCTTTTTTTACTTTTAAGCCACTTATTAGGGTTTTATTTATATTTTTGTATAATTAATTGAATTACTAATTAACTTTATACACTGATTAAATATGACTATCATCGTTCATATCACCACTATGTTTCTTGAGTCAACCACTTTTAGCCATGGTCTAAGCTTTAACTGTATGTTTATTGCACTGTGATTTTAGATGTAATTCGTTTTTTTTTTTTATTAAATTTATTATTTTGATTTATTTAATAACTTTAATCACTTTAAGAAATATTGTTTATCTTTTTTTTTTTTTTAAATATAGTGACTAGTATAATATAGCGTTAGTAATAAAGTTTTTAGTTTTCTTTTTAAGATATTGAGTACTGCTCAATTATTACATCTAGCACCAAAATCAATGATCTAATCTTATTTTTACACATTCACATTTTTTTTAAAAAAAAATCAATAAAAATTATGCAACCATGTGCCACAAATTATCCAAAGTTTTTTTAATTATTATTTTATTTTAATTTCATCCGCTTACTTCGAATGTCCAAAACTCAAAAAAAAAACCCTCGTTCGATTTTTTTCAGTTAACGCCATAAAAATCCAAGATTTTTTTTTTCCTCATCATTACGTATATCACTTTGTAATTGTTATTTATTTTTCTCAGGGATTTACTACCTACCAATTATATAATGCAATTTACAGTAGCTTAACAAAATGTACTAATAGCTAAATTAAAACTGCTAAGGTTGAGATAATCTTCCTTGTAAAAAAAAAACATTTGACACAATCAAACTTGCCACACATGTTTTCCATGAAATCCACTTGAATTGTGGAATAAATACAAAGATTTTATGGCAGAAGACTATTTGATTGGAATGCGTCATCACACAAGAAACGCTGATTTGCTGATTTCATTGGAAATGTATAATGAGGCATTGATGGCGATTGAAGATATGTCCCTAACGATTGCAAATAAAGCATTAGGGCAATTAGGTTTGCACCACCCAATCGTCCAATGCATGATTTATTTGATCGAGAATTGCAACGTGAACAACAGTATGATCCCAATGAATTGGAAACATTTGTGAATTTGAATGTTGCCAAATTAAATGACCATCAAAAACATGTTTATGATACCATCATGCAAGCTGTACAAAATGAAATCGGTGGTTTATATTTTTTAGATGCGCCTGGTGGTACGGGAAAAACATTTGTGATATCACTGATTTTGGCAGCCATTCGATCGTAACGAAAAATTGCATTGTCACTCGCTTCGTCGGGAATCGCTGCTACTCTATTGGATGGTGGACGAACAGCGCACTCTGCATTAAAATTACCGTTGAATATACAGGTGTGCTTATATTTATTGATTGATCACTTTAAAATGTAATCGATATTATTGTAAAATATAATTATTCTCAAATTAACAGGTGATTGAACATCCCACGTGCAATATTTCAAGAAATTCTGCGAAGGCAAAAGTTTTGCAACAAGCAGCAATTATTCTTTTGGATGAATGAAAAAAGAAGCATAAAAAATCGCTGGAAGCATTACACCGTACAATGCAAGATCTACGCCAGAATCATGAAATTTTTGGTGGTGCATTGAAGTTAACGAGTTTTATACTAGTTTACTCAAAAAAATAACTTTATTTCTCAAGATACAACTTAAAACTAAAAAACTACAAAAATATTTTATCTTTTTATACAATAAAAATAGTTGACATTGCATAAATGCATGGAAAATTACTTAAAAATGATGTTATAAAAAATATATCATCTTTCAACCGGACACAACACACGTTGTGTTGATTCGACACATAAATGCATGGAAAATTACTTAAAAATGATGTTATAAAAAATATATCATCTTTCAACCGGACACAACACACGTTGTGTTGATTCGACAAGTTTGCGCGTGTCTCATAGGCACGTTGTGTTGACTCGACATTAATGGTGGTGTTAACTTCTCCCTCCTTAAAGACCTGCGTCTCGTGGGTCAGAAACTCAATTTCCTGGGTTGAATTCCTGGCTGATCATTGGAAATTTTGTCTTGATACATCGGCTTGTTGATAAACAGCATTCTTCTTTGACGTCTCACTCTAGCTTTGTTGGCGAGAAAAATGACAACTAAGCAGATGATAATGGTTACGATACTGAAGTCGATGAGGATAGCTTCTTTACGTTCGTTGGAAAGTTCTTGAAGTTGTTCAACGTTATTTAGATACAAGTTATGTAAGTATCCTGGGTCAATTTTGACGCTTTTCTCCGTTATATTTGCTTTAAGTACCGGTGGCAATACTTGAGACGTCCTTACTTCCCTGTTCGTAAAAACTGATTCGCCGATTTTTATTGTTTCGTTATGATATTGAATTAAAAAATTTCCCTCTAAATGTTCGCTTCTATTGCTATAAATGATGTCTCCTTTAAAGTTGCTTATGAAGATTGTATTGTCGTTCAAGGGTTCGATGATTTGATTCTTATTGAACTGGTAATCACATTTAGCATTTAATCCTTTCATAATTCGGCTGATACAATGGTCTTTACTTAATTCTTTTAGTTTATTCATTTCGCATATGGTGATATCTCGAAAGAGGTTGCATCTCTGGGTGATTCCAAATACTTCGTTTTGGTTTATCAAAAGTTCATTGAATTCCAGATGTATTTGTTTGTTTTGATTAACCGTTGATTTTATGATGACATGGTTGTAGTTCTGCTTACTCGTCTTAGGTATAGATATGACGTATAAGATTGTAGAATCTTTAATCATCATCATTGGTTCCGCATATTCTATAGCCTCTATTTCATTGGAATACGGCAAGGTTTCTATTTCTGTGATTAAGCGGCTAATTTCTCCTTTATCCAGTAGATTGGTGTTAACTATTTTTCCTTTTGCTAACTGTACGGCTCGAATGATTTCTTTTATTTCTTCTTTGATTAGAGTAAGTCGGTTGTACAGAGTTTGTTGCATCTTATCGTCTTCATCTTCATTTAGATGTTCTACAATTTTGTTGAATTCGTTGAGCATTTGTTGAGCTGTGTCTATTAATACTTTATTGATTTTGTATTGTTGATTGTTATTGTTAATTACTTGGTTCTGACTTTTCACTATCTGGTCCCAATCCGTGGCGTCAGGTGAGCCTGCGATCCATTTCCACGCGCTTCCGATCCAATTTATTGCTCTTTTGCTTCTTGACTTTTGACCTTTAAGTTCTGAAATCCATTGCGAGATTTGTTTTGTTTGGTGAACCAATTGAGCTCGAATTTTGCTTCCTTGATGAATGCTATTGATCGTTGGTGTTAGTCGTTCAATCAGTTCCTCATAATTGTCCAAATTGATGATGTGAATTAGTTTAAAATTTCCGTTAATAATTCGCCCATTTCCTTGTTTTATAGTGACTACTGGGGTATTGTATTCGTAGATGGTCGCAGAAGATGTTAAACCCCATAGCCAGGAGCTAAAAGTAGATGAAATTATTGTGTTATATTTTTAATATGGGCTTTATGAATTCGTTTCCCGGTTGTTGTTGTAACATTATTGTCTCTTGCTACTGTTTCTTTTTTGAATTTCGGTTTATCCTTTGCTTGAATTTGTTTAACCGAGGTGAATATTGTTTCCCCAGGCGTGTATGTCTTCGGTTTTTCTCTCTTTGTCTTCTCTCTTTCAATTTTGCTTTCTTGGCTTCTCTTGATCCTTTCGATTATATCTTCGTTTATTCTATTTTTGAAGTCAGACAGATTTTGATAGTTTATTCTTTGACTCCTGCCAAAAAATATGTCGCTTGGTTTTTGTTGAATGACTGAGTGTACTGAATTATTATAGCGGTCTGCTGCTATATTGATTAATTCTTTTACCGTTAGTTCTTTGTATTCGTTTTGGATGCATCTAACGATTTCAATTATCGTAGAATGGACTCTCTCGACAGTCCCATTTGTCTCACTCCTTTGTGATGGTGTCAGGTAAATCTTAACTCCCAAAGTTTTTAGATAGTCCGTAACTATGGGACTTATAAAGCTTCTTTCATTGTCCATCACAAGTATCTTGGGTACAGAGAAGAAATGCATTGCTTTAATTATTTTATCCCTCACATGTGGAATAGATTTAGTTTTGATTCGAAAAAATTTCACAAATTTTGTGAATTTGTCCACACATGAAATGAACTTCTCGTCTTTGATTTCCATTATATCGATGTGGAGTATCTCCGTCGGATACGTCGGAATGGGTGTCTCTTGGATTTCCACGCGACTAGGGTGTCTATCATATTTGTTGATGTTACAGGTGTCGCAAGTTTGTGTATATTTCTTTATTAGACTGGCCATCCGAGGGAAGTAGTATTTTTCTAATATTTGTTTTTTATTTTCTACTTGATTTCGATGTGCCCGTTTGTGTTCTTCTCTTATGATGGCAAGCTGGTTTTCTTCGTTGCGTATATCTGTCACCACTCTTTGTGTTAGCCGTATTTTGTAACCCGAGAAATTTTCCTTAACGGCCTCCTGGAGGATTTGAATATATTCTTCCGGCATTTTTACTCCATTGATTGTGTTCGGATTTAGTTTCTCTCGTAGAATTTTCTTTAAGGTTTCTTTACTTAGTTCAGGCAGGCTAATGTGATGCCTGTGGTAAGATGGGTGTGGTTCTTCCTGAGCATAAATCTCTTTCCCTTTTTTGAATATAAGTTGATTTCTAAATGCGTTGATTGGTGCTTCGCAGTATCGTATTAGATCCGTGGAATCTTCCTCAGCACTGTGAATCGTTCCATTTGTAGATAGGGTGTTTGCTCTGATTTCCGCTCTTACCCCGGTATCGATTGTTTCTATATTGTTTACGGGTCCGAATAAATCTTTAAATTTTGATATTACTGTTTGGAGTTGCTTCTTTGTTTCTGATGAAAGATGTTTATCTCGGATTTCTATACTGTTGACTTGGAGTGATGGTTTTTCTTTTAATGGAATTTTAATATTTGGTGTTATTATTAGAAGATTATTTTTCCTATCAATTATTGCTCCTAGTTCTTTTAACGTGTCGTCCCCTATTATTCCATCAAATGATTTTAATCCCGGTAGAATGAAGAATTCAATATTATTGTTGATGCCAATACTTTTAAAAAATTTACCGCTAATTTTCTTACTAATTTCGATGTCGCCTCCAGCTGATCTGATTTTAAATTGAACCTTAGTTGGGATGGCGTTATTGGCTAATTGTGGTTTTATAAAATTTTTATTTGCTCCTGTATCGATCAGGAACTTGAGGATATCGCCATTTTTTAGCTTATACCCTAGGTATGGTACGCTAGAGAGGCTTCCGTCATAAAATTTACCTCAGAATCATCTTCGGTATATTGGTCATCATTGGTTATTTCGCCTTCCATGTTGTCGTTAACCAATTGGTTGTAATAGTCTTCTTCTAGTTGTGTTTCTATGTGGTTGATCCTCTGTTGTCTACTTGGTTCGTAACGGTGAGAATAATCTCGTTTTGTCACTGGATTATCTTGATTGGCTGGACGGTTAATATAGTTCACCTGTCTTGTTTGTATTGATGGGTCGATATCCATTGGTATTGGTGGCTTCGGGTTGTTTGGTCTTGGTGGTGGTAAATTGTTTTGATTTTGGTTACCGCTTTGATTTTGGTTCACATATGGTATTCGGTGATTCTGGTGTTGTATATTGTAGGCCATGTTTCTCTGCTGTATTGGTATCATGCCATCATTTGTTCGCAGATTTGGTGAGTTGCTATGTGTAATTTGATTTATTGGAGCTGTTACCATGTTGTTGACATTTTTTTTGTGTATTGGTAAGTTTCTAAAATTCAGGTTTTGAATTTCCAGACAGGACGCGTATGCTTCTGGTAGCGTGGTTGGTTTTTGAATTATAAGCATCTTAGATAAGTCTCCATTCAGCCCCCGGACGAAAATGTCTAATGCTCTATTTCTGTATGTGTCAACCAAAACATTGATTGTTTCGGCTGAATAATCCTCCGTTTTGATTTTGTTGACTATTAGTGAGAATTGGTGATTAACAGTAGCATAAAATTCATCCACTGTCATATTCTTTTGTGTTATATTGCTGAGCTGGTATTCTAGCGTACGGAGGTCCCTTTTATCCGCATAGTGAAGGGACAGGCATTTCTTTATTGACGTCCATTCTTCATCAAAAATATTATAGGATATTAGAGCGGAGTCGGCGTTGCCTCGAATTTTTTGTCTTATTTGTTGAAGTATAGCTCTGTAAATCGGTTTATCTCGCATAATGTTGTAATCGCGTAGTATAGTTTCTACATTATGTACCCATGAGATGTACTGCGTTGGATTCCCATCGAATATCTGCAGTTCTCTTACACAATCAGGTAGCCTGCTAATATCTTTCAGGTCTTGTTCATTTCTTGGTGTTACCAATGTCGTTGTTGTTACGGGGATAACAGGGTTTTCTAATTTTTCGAGTCGTCTCTCGATTTTTTTTGTTAGTTCGATTTGGGCGTTCAGGGCCCCAGTTAATTGTTGCAAGGCGGTTTGAATTTGAATTAATTGTTCCGTCATTTTATTAAATTGGTTTGTTTAATATTCAGATTTTAGTTATTATAATTGTATTAACTTTTTATTATTTTTATTAAAATTTGTTAAAAAAAATATTGTTGCTTTTTTACTTTTACTTTTATTATTAAAACTTACATTAAAATGAGTTGGATTTTCATTGCCAATAAAATGTGGTTCAATGTTTCCAACAATTTTTTTGTGTGTACTCCGGGTGATTGTACACTTGAGACCAGTCGATTGTGCTCTGGACGGTACGTAGTCTTCCTTTTTGGCTGTTAGTGTTAATATTTACTATCGGCTTACTGCGGTACGTTTTAACTGTCACTTGCACTATATTTGTTGCTATAGTTTAGTATTTGCTATAGACTTTCACTTTTTTGTTAAGCACTGTAGTTTAATTTTTGCTACACCCTTAACCTGTTAAATACTGTGGTAAAACTATAGTATAATATTTGCTATAGGTTTTCACTTTTTTGTTAAGCACTGTAGTTTAATATTTGCTACACCCTTAAACTTGTTAAATACTGTGGTAAAACTATAGTATAATATTTGCTATAGGTTTTCACTTTTTTGTTAAGCACTGTAGTTTAATATTTGCTACACCCTTAAACTTGTTAAATACTGTGGTAAAACTATAGTATAATATTTGCTATAGGTTTTCACTTTTTTTAAGCACTGTAGTATAGTATTTGCTACACTCTTAAAAAAATTTTCACAATAATAACTTTACCGACTGGTCCCTGTTTCGGCGCCAGTTAACGAGTTTTATACTAGTTTACTCAAAAAAATAACTTTATTTCTCAAGATACAACTTAAAACTAAAAAACTACAAAAATATTTTATCTTTTTATACAATAAAAATAGTTGACATTGCATAAATGCATGGAAAATTACTTAAAAATGATGTTATAAAAAATATATCATCTTTCAACCGGACACAACACACGTTGTGTTGATTCGACACATAAATGCATGGAAAATTACTTAAAAATGATGTTATAAAAAATATATCATCTTTCAACCGGACACAACACACGTTGTGTTGATTCGACAAGTTTGCGCGTGTCTCATAGGCACGTTGTGTTGACTCGACATTAATGGTAGTAGTGTAAAGTGGTTGGTCCTAGCACAGCCGAAATCGATTCCAGCCGAAAAATTTTTTACATGTAAATTACAACAACATAAACGATTACGTATGTTTTTACTATGGTCATACTACAGTGTAACCCCAGTAACTAAATCTCTATATAAAATGAAAACCTAAGTATATAATTTTCTTAAAAATCTGTCATTCAACTGTATATTATATTTTTTTAAGACATTTCGTTAGATGGCAGCACAGTCATAAACTTTAAGCTTTGAACTTTTTAATATTAATTAACTTTTCGATAGATGGTGTACATTTCTTACAGTTTTATTATCAACCACGATAACTAAAACTCTATATAAATGTATCTAAAATCAGGTATTCAACTGTAAATGATTATTATTATCCAACTTCATCTGTAGATGTCACTTTAAAAGCTTATTTTATATACATGGTTTGTAACTTAGTTCAATATACAGTTTTATTATCAACCACGATAACTAAAATTCTATATGAATTTATCCAAAATCATGTATTCAACTGTATATTGTTATTTTTTAAAACTTTATCTGTAGATGTCACATTTCAAAGTTTATGTATTTATGTAAACATGGTTTGTAACTTAATTGAAATTGGATAGTGCACAGTTATATTAATATTTTATAATTTAACCTTGCCATTGAAAACTAGTTCATCGTACATTAAATAAAAACTGTAAAATGATATTTGTTTACAAATTTTTTTTTTTAAAGGTGATGAAAAAAAAAAAAAAAAAATCATTTACATACATATACATATAACAAAAATCAATGTGAATAAACTGTAATCGTAATGAAAATTTATTGCTATAAATTTATTCATGATTAAATTGTGATCATCAATTTTTTTTTTTGTTTTTTTTTTTTTTTTTAAAAGGTAATGAAAAAGTATAATAAACTTATACAACGTATTGTCGTGTGGTGTAAAACATCTACTTATTATTTTTGAGTTACCTATTATTTTAAAAGTGTTGTGATCATAATAAAAGTGAAAAAATTCATATTTTTGAATTAATCTATTATTTTAAAATTAAAAAAGTGCAGTGATCATAATAAAAGTCAAAGAGAACATTTATATTAACAAGATACATTGGTTTTTATATCTAATCTTGTGAGATAGTAAAGAAAATTTAAAGTGTGAAACAAACTTTTAAGAGTGAAATTTTATAATTTAACTAATTAACAAAATAAATAAAATTTCAACATATTTAAATACTTAGTCGAAAAAATTTTAAAGTAAGTTACAATCATACATTTATTTAAATGATATAAAATGTTTTAACATATTATTTCTTTAATATTTTCAGTTAAATAATGCATAACTGCGAAGAATGCAACAAAATGTTTTCATCAAAAGACATTTTAGTTCGCCATGTAAAGGAGCAGCACTCCCAAGATAACATGCTATGTGAAGTATGTGGAATCGTTTTTGGTAATAAACGAAAACTTGAGTACCATCATAAGAGGGTACATATTGCACCGGCCATCAACACACCTTCATCTTTTGATATTCCATCAAATTCAAGGACAGCTGTAACCGCTAAGAGAAGGAAAATGGATGATGCACCTACTGATGCTGACATTTTATGCAGTAATTGTAATGTAAGTGTTCCAAAAAAAATTTTTTTTAATCATTATAAGTCATTAGCTCATAAGAATAATAGTTTAAAAAACTATAGTGAGAATGATGAAAACATTCAGATCATTAGCACAGCATTCAAATCTCGAATAATTAGTTATAGGGTTTCAGATGTACCTAATAACTATATTAGTATAAATGATTTTATGCATTCTATAAAACATAAAATAATTAAATTAATACAGCTTCAAACAGCAATATTTAAAGCTGTTAAAACAAATTTTGAATTGTTTGGTTTATTCACCAAATATGATTTGAAAGACGAAGTAAATGTTAGTTCATTAAAATCATTTAATACTAAAAATGCAATTTTAACAGAAGCTACTGATTTGGATGAAATATTTTCACAGATTGTTTGCACTTTAAATACTCTGGGTGAGGAGTTTCAAGAGAAAGAGTCTGGATGGGCGATTGAAAAAGTATTGTTCATTGAATTGAATTTTAATAAATATAGTCCGATGAGAGGGTCTTCTTACATACCTCTCCCAAAATGTATTAAAGATAAAAAAGCTATAATCAATGTTCAAAATTCTGATCAAGCCTGTTTCGCCTGGTCAATCATGGCTAGCAAATATCCTAATGTAAGAAATCCTCAACGGTGTAATTCATTTCCTCACTATAGTTCTATCTTAAATTTAAATAATATTAGTTTCCCCATGCCTTTAAAAGACATCCCACAATTTGAAAACCAGAATAATATAAGTGTAAATGTGTATGGTTTAGAAGGTAGTCAAATTGTGGGTCCTTTATATTATACAAATCTTAAAAAACAACATCATGTTAATTTGTTATATTTAGAAGATGGGGAAAATAGTCATTATTGTTTCATAAAAAAGTTAAATACGTTAGTAAGCAAACAGTTTTCAAAACGGGAAAATCGGAAATTCATTTGTGACGGATGTTTAATATTTTTTCGTAATGAAAGAAAATTAAACACCCATCTACAACATGGATGTAACAAAATTAAATGTGTGCTCCCTAATAAAGAAAATGATATTTTAGAATTTAGAAATTATAAACATAAATTACAAGTCCCATATGTGATATATTGCGACTTCGAAGCAATATTAAAACCAATTGATTCGTGTACTCTAAATCCTATAACATCATTTACTGAAAATATTTTAAAACATGAACCCAGTAGTTTTGGATATTACATTAAATGTTCATATAATGATAGTAAATCTAAATTTGTTACATACAGAGGTAGTGATTGTGGAAAAATTTTCATTGATAAAATAAAAGAGGATTTAGAAATTATATACAATGATCTACACATAAATCGAAAAATGAAAAAACTTTCCTGCACGGAGCAATTAAATTACAATTTATCAAATCAATGTCATATTTGTAACGGTGATTTTAATGATGATGAAAACTATAAAGTTAGGGACCATTGCCATTTAACAGGAAAATTTAGAGGTGCTGCGCATACTAAATGCAATTTAAATTATAAGATAGCAGATTTCATACCAATATTTTTTCACAATTTAAGTGGCTATGATTCGCACTTTATAGTAAAAGAATTAGGATTTGATACGGAACAAATAGATTTAATTGCTCAGAATAAGGAGCGATATATTTCATTTACAAAAATGTTCAAAATTAATGAGATTAAAAAAATTAAATTGAGGTTTGTAGATTCATTTAAATTTATGGCAGCTAGTCTTGATAAACTAGCTAACAATCTTAATGACTCTCAATTCGATGAAGTTAGAAAGAGTTTTTCTAATCAAAATGAATTTAATCTTATAAAGAAAAAAGGTGTTTTCCCATACGATTATGTAGATAGTTTTAAAAAATATGATGAAACTGAATTACCATCCAGAAATCATTTTTTTAACAAATTACAAAATACTGATATATCTGATGAGCAATATAATCATGCTCTAAATGTATGGAAAACATTTAAATGTAAAAATTTAGGTGATTATTCCGACTTATATTTAAAATCAGATGTACTTATTTTAGCCGACATATTTGAAAATTTCCGGAAAGTTTGTATGCAAACATACGATCTAGACCCGGCCCATTATTTCACAGCCCCAGGTTTAAGTTGGGATGCCATGCTTAAATTCACCAAAATCAAATTAGAATTATTAAAAGACATTGATATGATAAATTTTATTAAAAAAGGTATTCGTGGCGGATTAACACAGTGCTCCAAACGATATGCTAAAGCAAATAACAAATACATGAAAAATTATAATAATGATATAGATTCTAATTTTCTTGTTTATTTAGATGCTAATAATCTATATGGCTGGGCTATGAGCCAATCACTCCCTTATGCTGATTTCAGATTTCTTGATTCAGCAGAACTTGATAAATTTAATTTCGATCATTTAACAGATAATGAATCAGAATCAGGTTATATTCTAGAAGTTGATTTAGAATATCCTGATCAATTACACCAAAAGCATAATGATTTACCATTTTGTATGGAAAATATACAGCCACCATACGAAAGTTCAAAACAAAATAAATTAATTGCTAACCTAGAACCTAAAAAAGCATACGTCATTCATCAAACAAATTTAAAGAAATGTATTAAAAATGGACTAATATTATCTAAAATACATAGAGTTTTAAAGTTTAGTCAAAAACCATGGCTCAAATCATATATAGATTTGAATACCGATCTTAGGACTAAAGCTCTAAATGCGTTTGATAAAGATTTGTATAAATTAAAAAATAATAGTGTTTTTGGTAAAACAATTGAAAATGTTGACAAGAGAACAGATGTAAGATTAGTATCACATTGGGAAAATATTGGAAACAGATTTGGAGCAAATACTTTGATCAGCAAACCTAATTTTCATTCTTCAGCAATATTTGATGAAAATTTGGTAGCTATTCAAATGAATAGATTATCGGTTACGTATAATAAACCCATTTATGTGGGTTTCTGTGTTTTAGAATTATCGAAAACTTTAATGTATGATTTTCATTATGATTATATTAAGACGAAGTATGATGATAATGCCACACTTTTATATACAGACACAGATTCATTAATATATGATATTAAAACTATAGATTTTTATGAAGATATAAAACCAGATTTAAATGAGAAATTTGATACTTCAGATTATTCACATAACAACTTATATAATTTTCCATTAGTTAACAAAAAGGTTTTAGGAATGTTTAAAGATGAATGTTGTGGAAGAATCTTAACAGAATTTATTGGGATTAGAGCGAAATCATATTGTATAAGCTTAGGAGATGATAATGAAATTATTAAGAAAATAAAAGGTGTAAAAAAAAATGTAGTTTCAGATTCGATATCATTAAATGATTTTAAAAATTGTTTAAATAAAAATGATAATATAATTAGATCACAATTAAATTTTAGAAGTATTAGACACAACCTATATACTCAATTGTTAAACAAAGTAGCGTTATCAAATTTTGATGATAAAAGATTTGTAATTCCAAATTCATACAAAACTTTGGCATGGGGTAATAAAGAAATTGATAATTTTTATTTTAATTAGTTTAATAATACATTTTATATTTCTTAATAAATATAATATATATAATACATTTAATGTCTTTTAGTTTTAAATTAAAATATTAAACCAAAATTATATATTAAGTAGTTTTAATAATTAAGAAAATTTTAATCGGTAATAAAAAAATAAAAAAAAAAAAAATATAAAGTTTAAATTAAATCTGTTTTATTTATCCACGAGTTATGTGATGATTCAAAACCTAGCCACTTAACATAAACTTGATTACCTTTCTTCTTCAAAACTTTCTCTACGAGGTAAGTGTCAGGATGATGTGTCTTTTGCAGCTCTTTTTCATAAAACCGGCCTGATATTAGCTGTCCCTTATAATCTTCAAGTAAATACGTTACAGGAAATTTGTTGTTAATACTAACAACTTTAAATATTTCAGTAGTCCAATTTGGAGTATAACCTTTTTCGAAAACGGTTTTAAATTTGCTAACTCGAACGAAATCCCCAACTTTAAATTTATTTTTTTGCATTAACTTAGGATATGTATACACTTGTTTTAAAATTTGTTTTTCATTTGCCATAGTAACTTCTACAGGTGCTAATTTAATTGTCCTATGTTTTTTATTGTTGTAATCTTTCACTAATTTTTTTAAAATATTCAGCCACTTGTAAGATCCTTGAAGACTAAATTTCCTCCACATATTTTCCTTAAGAGTTCGATTAAATCTTTCTACTATACATGCTTTTATTGGACTAAATGTTGAATAGTGGTTAATATTTTTCTGTTTCACAAGCTGTTTGAAATCTTTATTATAGAATTCAGTTCCCATATCCGTTTGTAGATTCTTTGGTACTCTTTTACTCTCATTGAAAATTTTTGTTAAAGCACCAACAATCATCTGTGATGTTTTTTTCTTTATAGGTTCAACCCAAGCAAATTTAGAAAAAGCATCGATTACAGTTAGAAGATATTTAAAACCAGCATTTTCTCTTGAATATGGAATCATTTCCACGAGATCTGCTTGCCATAAGTCATCAATACCCTTAATTTTAACATGTCTGCGTATAAAATTTTTACGTGCTGGCTTATGCAATTCATTCACTATTTGAATCCGACTCATTTTATGTAAGTGGATGAATTAATAATGAAAGCATATGAATTTTGGATTGGTATATATAAAATATTGTTTCCTCATAATGTTTAGGATTTATTTAAAACGAGAGATATCTTGGATTATGATCACTATAACATTCATCAAAATGAATGATCTTTAACATAATAAATGTTAGCTAATTTGCCCATAGTGTTGAAAACAGAGAAGTAGCGGAGTCGAAAACCATAATAAGATTGTTTTGAAATTAAATACTTTTTCTAAATAATTTTATATATAATATTGTTTTATTTATTTATTTATTTATATAAAATGAACATTATATCTATCAGTTTTTACCATAGTTAAGTGTTCTTTACACAAATGGTTTAAATTTTGTATTTCTCGATCATTAAAAACGTTGAATCGCTCCGGCATAAATATGATGTTCTCATCAGTCTCTATTAGGATTTTCACGCCATATCTCGTGTTGACTGATTTGGCTTCTTGTACCACGTAGTTTCTACCCACATCCAGATCTTCAAATTTGGTTATTTTTTTCTCAGCAAACCTTGGCACATTGTTGAGTTTTTCTAAAAGTTGT
Organism: Tipula helvola; assembly: GCA_963556165.1. Classification (NCBI taxonomy): domain Eukaryota; kingdom Metazoa; phylum Arthropoda; class Insecta; order Diptera; family Tipulidae; genus Tipula; species Tipula helvola. Next base: position 222,990,446 of record OY744482.1, on the reverse strand, counting down.
TGACGAATATCCATGGTTGGTTGGTTGGTTGTTAACAATCTTATGCTTACTATCAAACTGATAATTTTCAAAGGAGCTCGCTATAATTTATACTTATTATGGTTTAAGCTGACTTTTAAACACGCGCAGTTTCTTCCAATCTTACCACATCAGCATAAATATTACTAAGTATCGATTAAATACAAACCTTTGTCATCATATCATATTACGTTCATTGATTTTAACATTCACATCAGCAAAATTGAGTCAATAAACATGTTTTGACACGCGCAGTTTTCCAATCTTACCACATCAGAATAAATATTATAAAGTATCGATTAAATACAAACCTTTGTAATCATATCAAATTATGTTCGATGATTTCAACATCCATATTCGTAAAATAAGGTCAATAAACATGTTTAATCATGGTTAATCAAACAAGTAGATATGTATATGTACATCACGTGGCCCCTCTGAAAATATCATTTTCAAATATACGAGAGTTTATCTAGATCTAGTATAGATTTGTACATTGTTCGAGTCACACGTGAAAAGTAAAAACCTTATTTAAATGGATTCACCAGTACATAGAGAGGAACAAGGAGATACATGCGGTTTATACGGGTTAGAAGGTGGAATGAATAAGGTGCAGAGTCGGCTAAAATCATTCGAGAAGTTATGGAATAAATGGTTCATCGATCCATTAGAACTATCCCGAGCTGGATTTTACTATACAGGCGTGGACGACTGCATCAAGTGTTTCAGCTGCAAAGGAGTTCTCGAGGATTGGAATATCACCAATGAAATATGGACGGAACATGCATTTTGGTTTCCCGCATGCCGACACGTTAAAAACATTAGAGGTGAAGAGTTTATCGATAATATTCAAACCAAATGGATTCAAGACGGTGTAATTCATTGTAAAAATAATATTTAAGAAATAAAAAATTGATTTGAAAAAAGTATAAATTGTTTTTATTCATTAATTTCTTAGTGTACGAGTACAAAGTTCATTTATTAATTTTTCCTTACATAAAACTGGTATTTCATTAAACAATCTTGAATAATTAAAATAGTTATATCCTGTTACTGGCGGTATAAAAAAATCCTGTATTTGTAGAGAATATGTTAGCTGATCGAAACATTTTTCTTTGTATAAATAGAAATAATTAGCAACATCAGTCCGTACTGTTTCGCTCCAGATAATGATTGATTGCAAAAATGATGATAAAGATGAGCAGCGTTCCCATTCTTTGGAATTTAAAACGATTTTCTTCGCTCCACTCGTAAATATAATACGTCTCTCATTATTTCTGCTGGTTAGCTTTACATCACAATTTCCATTCGTTTTTGGTAATTCAGCAAAGGAAATGTTACCATTGAAGTGGTTGTTTATTGTTGATAAATTATTGAAAATTGTAGTCGTCCACATTTCAGCACTTAGTGTATGAAATATTGTATTTTTGAACAAGATTATAGTAGTTTCAAAAGTGTTAATATCATAACCAACATTTAGATAACTTGTATGTTGATCATTTAAAAAATATGTATGAGACAACAATAAATTAGGTATGGTTGCCATCTTTTTTTTAATTAAATTATTAACGCTTTTTACTTTAAGCATATTGTTTGTGTTTCAAGGTAAATGTAAACTAGTTTTTCATAAAAATAACTTCCGTATTTATACTCTTCAAGAGTGGTACTATCTCTTTCATACATGTTAATAAAATCATATTTTATTCTTCTTATCGATGAACTTAAATAACCTTTCTACAAAATTCCTAAAACGTGATGAATCATGTTTGTTTTTGTTCTTGTAGTTAAAATCTTAGGAAATTCTTTTTTAAAAAGTTTCTTTATTTTTACATCATTTTCAATATGGTTTTTAACATTAAATAATTTTATAAATTTTTTCATTGAGTTACGTTTACATCTATTTAACAAATATACACAACAATATTGGCCACAAACTCCGGTGAATAAACTTTGTAATTGTTTATTATTGTATGTAATGCATTTACTGTTATATTTTAGAAATCTATTAATCTCAGGATATTTCGTTGGTGATCTTCCGTAAGAATCAAAAAATTCTCCACATCCATTTGATGGAAAATAAACAGCTAACCAATGTTGCCCTGGTTGATTTGATTTGTCCGTATTAATAACATATAAAGCAGGTTTTGATTTAACCCTCTTTGGGATTGTGTTTATTGCAAAAACACCTTGAAAATACTTCTTAGTAAATTTATGTTTTTTCAATGCTTGTTGAATATCTAAAGTAGTTGTTGTATTGGCAATCATCGTGTGTATTAGTATAAACTAACTTTTTATTTAGGATATAAGAGGTATTTATATTATTAATAATTCGTTACAATATTACGATTTTTATCTATTTCTAGAGTTGTATCATATTCCAAGTACACTAAACATGTTTTAGTTGTCTTAAGAGCTTCCCCAAATCGTGCCTCGAGTCTTAAACTTCCTTGATTCATTAGAGAGTTGCATGATAAAGTACTTGACATGTCCGAAGTTAGATCAAAAGCTAACAGGAAATAGCCATTCTTGAACATTTCTTTGGTAATCAAATTTCCTTGAGGTGTGTGTAAAATTCCACTCGATGTAAATATTGTTGAATACGCTCTAGCGTAACTGGACCCATCTGCAAAATTCATTTCAATCGGTGCACTAGGAACTTGAACCCCATTTATATAAATTGCGAACGATGTTATTTTATTATTTTTAAAATTATATGGATTCTTAGATCTTTTCCCAGAATATGCATCATTATCTACCATTGTAAATATTAGATTTGTTGGGAGCTGTCCTAGAACAATATTATCTAGTGAAATTGAGTTTCCTCCGGCAGGAATTGTAAATGATTTAATTTCGTTACGCTTATAGTGATATTTTGCTGTTGTATTTTCAAGCATTTTATGGTGTGCAATTAAAATATTTGGATTTACATGAGCATGTCTCAAGTAAAGTGTAGCTTCTGTAATTTTGACAATCGAAGTATCTGTATCAGCACCGAGTAAATAAAATTCCGGTTTATTCAATGTTAACGAAATTCGTAAATCTACATTGTTTAATAATAGCAAAGGTTGATTGAGCATGTCAGCATGCAATTTTCCATATACTTCTACAATTCCACTGTTTTTAGTTAATGCTGTTCTTAATTTTAATCCATCGTTTTCAGCAAGATTATCAAGATTTTTTGTCTCCAAACTCCATCCTGATAATTGCAAATGTGTTTTGTATGCATCATCACCATAATTTAATAATTGTTCTAAATATGCTCGATAACTGTAATTCCCATCTGTTGAATTTATATTCTTTCCGTTTAAAGAAATATTGACTTGATGAAACAGGGAATGCAGCATATTGTTAACTAAACTAGGCTGATCTTTGTCGGCCTCTACATATAATTTGCCATCATTTTTAGTTACTTGAAATTTCAGACATAAATTTATTGATGATAAATCTAAATATGAATCACCATGACTGTAACAAGCAAATTCAATAACCGACTGATTTTCTAAACTGGTTATAGGTTTGTATGCTACTTCTTCATTTTTTAAAATACTTGTTTGAATTGAAGGTGGTTGAAATAAATCTAGCTCCGATTTCATGCATTCTGTAAACGCCATTATGTAAAAATATCAATAATCCGTTTCTTGTTTGCTTTATTTTTTAATATATTTTTTCTCTTTTTCACGCTGTCACGAACAACTCTCAACTGTTTACAACGGCTTTTCAAGCAGCCTTTTATTGATTTTTTAGCTCCTGTACCAGACATTTGTTTAATTTTGTCTGCTGCTTTATCTCGTAATTTATCAACCACTTGTATTGATCTATCACGAAGTATTTCATTAATCGGCTTTTGTGTCTGAAGAATGTCTGAACCAACTTGAAGTGCTTCACTTGTTAAGCCATGAAGGGCTGATGTTAATATTGGTTTTAAGTAACGGAATATTCCGCCGAAAAATCCTCCTAATCCTCTTCCCTTTTGATATACTCTTTGAGATCGTAATAGTGGACCAAAATCTTCATTGTTATAGCCACCACCGCCGGATTGGTTAGCGTAGTACTTTGCGTAATAGTTATCCATTTGTAATTAATGAAATCCGTAAGATACCTCTTTATATACCTTTGCGAAAGTGAAGTACTAGGTAGGTCATAAAAAGTCCATCTTTAAAATTAATTTGTTCACCAGTTTCATCAGTTATTAAAATACTGATCTCTGATATATTATACTTTTCAATGGGGCAATATTGAACATTATCTATTTGATATGATCGAGATATGCTTCTATCAACGTCTGTTCCTAGGGGATGCATATACAAGCATGATACAGATGCATCCCCAATAGTTCTCGGTTTGATTATATTACAATAAAAACACATGTAAAATGGAAATGGATTGATCTTAGTCTTCACATCAATATAATTATCTTTAATATTTTTTATTTTAGCTTCATTCTCTTTGGTTGCTTTGAAATTTTTAATTTCCATTTGTAAAGATTCTATAAACTCTGGCCATCTCGTTATTTTAATCTGAGAAAATATTACATCAAAAAATTCCTCAAGTGTGTACTCTTGATGACATTTTATTAAAGGGTTAACACCTTTCAACGCTGGTAGCTGAATATATGGTTCTTCTTTGTTATAATTGATTCTAACTAATTCAGTTGATGAGTTATACCGATCAAAGAAATTAGCTTCTTCGATTGGTTGATAAAATTTAGGGGTAGTTGCATATAAAAATATTATTAATTCAACGTTTAAAGGAAGTATGTATTTTGATGGCGTTTTAATTGTAATTTTTGTTTGTTCACTTATGGAAGTATGAGCAACGTTAGTTAGACCAACATACCATTTCTCATTAGGATCCAAATTTATAGTGTTAGGAAGTTTAACCGTGAACCTCGATAATGAATTGTTTGGGTAATATTTTAAAGAACTGTTACTTAAAAGAGTTACGTGTGTGAAATTATCCATCACTGTTCTCATTAATAACTAATAAATTAATAAATAAAAACACCGATTTTATCCTTTATATAACTTTTTATTTTTATAATTTTTATTTCATTCTTGTCCAAGGATGTTTTCGTAAGCGTTCTTGTTCACTACGTTTTATTGTTTGAACTGTTAACGTACGTTCACTTTTCCTCTTAGGTGGGTCCTGAGATGATTGCATTGATCCTGGTTTTGGAGGCTGAAGATCTTTCCGGTTTTTAAAAATATATTTTTTTGTTGGAACAGAGATTGTCGCACCGTCTTTCATTTCAAATGTTCTGTACATGTTAGAGTCTGAAGAAGCTCTTTCCCGCAAAATTTCTTTTGGATCAATATACTCCTCAGAAACAATCCTATCATCATCATCACCATCATCATCATCATCAACATCAAATACACCGTCATTATTTTCAAATATTTCTTCTGTGTCTAATTGTGTAAAATCTGGTTTAGTTTTTTCATCAACATTTGTGTACACCTCTTCAACTTTAGGTATATCAGTTTGTGTACCAATATCAAAGCCTTCTGATGATGAATCTGTATTTGCTTCTTGGTCTGTATAAAAAATTCTTTTAGTTTGAACTCCCACTCCTTGAACATGACGTATTGCTGGTTGATGCCAATTAAATTTATTCTTATAAGCATTTTTTCTTTTCATTGATGAATATGTTAATAAGTTCTGCCTATATAGATGCCACTTATTCAAATCAGTTAGTTTGTTGTTATGTAGAATTGATTTCATATTTTTATCTAATTCCGATAGTTTACTATCATCAATTAAATATTTTTTAATTTTTTCGAAAATTTCTGGTTGTATAACAATCATCCGTTGTAAATTACTCATGATGACTGATTAATTATTTGGCCTATCAATCCTGATAAAATAGTACCGATTAAAACGGGTAAGAATCCACCTTTTTGTACAAGAATTTTACGCTTTGAAGAGAGACCCAGTTTTGGACAAGCCAAGCTGCGAAGTTCTCTTTTATACTTTTTTAATTTTGTTTTACACTGTTTAGAAATTCTATTGTTTCCATTTAATGTGTTCAGTGATATTTCACATAAAGTTTTTATAACTTCCGGGGGACAGACCTTAAGTAGCGCTTTTCTCGTTTGTGGGTTACACTTTTTTAGCACATGTAGAATATGTTTGTTTGCCTTCAATCGTTTCATTTTTTATACACACTTTTTTATTTTCAAATAAAATAGTTGGACAATAACATGTAAAATAATCTTTTTTTAAGATATCTGTACGGAAACGAAATAAATCATTGGCTGACTGTGTTAAATCAAATAGTAAATAACCGTGAGCTCTCGAAGTAGCCTCGTTATATACCCTCATAAGTTCTGCTGTGTTTTCAGGGTATATTTGTCTTGCTAGAGAACAAATCTGAGATCTATCTCTGGGATTTTTAAAAACTACCAGATATTTACAATTTAAAGAAATATCTCGACAATATTTTGCTTGGTGAAACACATTCTGAGTTACTAAAATAACTGACAAATTATTATGATGTGAACCTTTGGTAAAAAGTTCGCAAATATTTTTATTATAAGCTTCTGTCATTAGATCATCTAATATTATGATACTTCCGTCTTCACAATTTTCAAAAGTGTCTGGGATATTTTTTATAATTTCTATCTGATTTGTTTCATAGATATCTTGTGGTATCGCTTTTGAGTTTCCATTACACCATACAATTTTATTTACTTTTCTACCATCATTCAAATGTTTTAATAAATTTATAACGAAAGTAGTTTTTCCACACCCTGATGGTCCGGCAACCATCATTGTAAACGGTCTAACAATATACATTATTCTAATGTAATATACAATAAATGCGTACCCTTTTATAACTTCTTAATAGAAAATAATTTTATTTTCGTCAAATGTAGTTTAAAAAGATGATATACAGATAAAGCTGGTAAAATAAAAAAATTATGATCAAGATTCCAATGCCAAGGTTAAATTATAAAATATTAATACACATAACGTACTATCCAATTTCAATTATACAATTTTGTTTCTTATCTTCTTTTCTTACTTTATGCTGATTACATTTTACAGTTTTTATTTATTGTACGTTGAACTAGTTTTTTTTCAATGCCAAGGTTAAATTATAAAATATTATTATAACTTTATAGTATCCAATTTCAATTAAAAAATAAATATTATTCGTTTAAGTTACAAACCATATTTACAGAATATACATAAACTTTGAAATGTGACATCTACAGATAAAGTTTTAAAAAATAACAATATACAGTTGAATACATGATTTTGGGTAAATTCATATAGAATTTTAGTTATCGTGGTTGATAATAAAACTGTATATTGAACTAAGTTACAAACCATGTATATAAAATAAGCTTTTAAAGTGACATCTACAGATGAAGTTGGATAATAATAATCATTTACAGTTGAATACCTGATTTTAGATACATTTATATAGAGTTTTAGTTATCGTGGTTGATAATAAAACTGTAAGAAATGTACACCATCTATCGAAAAGTTAATTAATATTAAAAAGTTCAAAGCTTAAAGTTTATGACTGTGCTGCCATCTAACGAAATGTCTTAAAAAAATATAATATACAGTTGAATGACAGATTTTTAAGAAAATTATATACTTAGGTTTTCATTTTATATAGAGATTTAGTTACTGGGGTTACACTGTAGTATGACCATAGTAAAAACATACGTAATCGTTTATGTTGTTGTAATTTACATGTAAAAAATTTTTCGGCTGGAATCGATTTCGGCTGTGCTAGGACCAACCACTTTACACTACTTTTATGTACCGATAAAACAATTGTACCCATCTCATTTAAATCAATTAAAATGCGAAACACATGTATAAATATAAATAAAATCATTCTTCTAATTGCTTACGATGAAATTAGAAAAAAAAATAATATTATTTATTTATTTATTTAAATTCATAGTTTAACCCTTTAACAATTTGTTGTAACTGTCACCGCTCCGCGCTTTTATCGTGTAACAATAATAGTTGTTCATTCCAATTTAATAAAATGTAGTTATTTAATCTTGTTAAAATAACAAATAAAAAGAAGAAAACAATACTAGAACATAGGAACTTTCAATTTAATTATGTACATTACAAAGTAGAATAAAAAACATTTACAATTAATATAGTTTAGACACACTCGAATTAACTAAAATCGATAAAATATGTATATTACAATACAATATGTACTTACGGACATAAATAAAATGGTTAATACATAGTAGTAAAATATAGTCTCATATATGGACATCAGTTATTATACACTTTTCCAATTTTCAATTTAATTTATAATGTTTTTTTTTATTTCTTATGTATGCACGAGTATGTATGTATGTATGTATGTACATTTGTACATATATTCATATCATAATATACTCTCTAATATAATATAGCTAAAAGTGAAGTACCCGACATATAAAGCAATAAATATTGTATAAATTGTTGTAGTAAGAATAATAATTCTACACTCAATTGAATAATTTATTTATTATATATATTTATATGTAGTTAGTAAAGTAGTTTGTTATACTCTCATATTATATAGGATGAATCACAATAATCAAGAATTGTGTTGTTATTTTTATTTTATTATATTGTATATTTGAGGAAGGGCGGGCATCAATAAAAATTATTATATTTCATAAAAAAATATTATTAAAACATAGACATACAGTTGAACCACCAAAATGCACATTTTTATTGATTTAATAACCATATGAAAAAGTAGTGCTCAGCCCTGATTTATGCTTTACTAAAAATATGATCAACTTGTATATCATTAAACAAAGTAATCAATAATACAAAAAAAAAAATGTTAAACGATTAATTGACTCGCATATTTTTCTTAATTTCATCTTTACCAACAAAAAAAGTTTAAATTGTTCTGTTTATCTTATACCTAAAGCAACAAAATTCTTTTACTTAAAAGTTTTTGAACACACCCATTTCCAAATCATATTCACGAATATTTATCAAGTAAATTATACATCTAAAATCAACAATAATTATATTATTAATAAGAAATATTCAGATATATGTATGTATACAAGCAGAAATGAAACGAATAACACGACGAAAACGAAAAAGAAGAAGAAATCAAGATATTGATCATTTGATCTTAAAATTATAATAACAAAAGAAAACTATAAAAAAAAATGTTATAATCAAATCGTTTATATTACACTTAATTCAGACTTTAAGAAAACAAAAAAAAAAGAATAAAATAAAAGGAATAAAAATCAATAAGAAATACTAAATTAAAGACATTTAAATATAATTTAAAAAATGTAAGTAACCCTTGAGAGAAGGCTGTTTTGTTCGTACTTGAAATACACCAATACCTCACTTTGCGACGGTAATACGTTCCATAAAAATGCGTCGCAAATTGAAACGTCGCAAACTGAAACGTCGCAATTCGAATATTACTACATATTCATATTAAAAATATTTATACATATTGATTGTGGATTATTTTACTATTTATTAAAATAAATTATATGTTTTAATTGTCTTTTATTTAATTTAATTTTTTAGATTCCTTTTAGATTTCCTACACAAACTAGAATACACAGCCAATTCACTTGCATGGGCAGTAAAACTCAATGAAATGAGCCGTTCGTTTCCATATTTTGTTAAAACGAGATAATGAAAGAATAGAAAAACAATAAATCCAAAATTATACGGGATTTTGTAATTTCCTATTTATTGCACAAGTGTTAGGGATTCATTTTTTTTTTTTATTTTAACAATAAATTATTTACCGTTAGAAAGATTATACTCTCATTTATCTCTTGTTATCATTAACTTGATTTTTTGAAAAAGTGGCTTATTCCAATTTCAAAATAAACGACTCAAATAATCAAATGTATGTAGTAATGTGACATTCCCCGATAAACGTTCAATATAACTGAATAACCTTCATGCATTTCCAGAAAAAAAAAACATTTATATAACGACACAAAAAAAATTTAAGCGACGCAAACTGAAATTTGGTAGTAAAAATGTACCGTCGCATTTACGAAACGTCGCAACTTGAATCGTCGCAAATCGGGGTATTGGTGTATATTAAATTTTACAAATCAAAGACACATTTGTATGTAATACACAATTATACGCTCGCATAAGACTATTATTTGTAGGCTAAAATTTTCGTTAGCCAAATGCTTAGAACAAAAAATTCGGGGTGGGCTGTGTCGTCTACTCGGCAGTAGATGTTTTTCGTGATAACGTTTATAAGACGTTGCGATTAATTATTTTAATTTAAAATAAATTTTCCGCCACAGTTTCATTACTCACAAATTGAGAATAGAATTGCTCCGATGAGAGACGCATTCTCTCGTTACAGTGCTCTCAATCTTTGAAAATCGCTTTGTTGTAGTTGGTAATTTTAATTAAAATTTATGTGGAGATTAATTAATTTAATTTAAAATAAATTAACCACCACTATTTCTTTACGCAAAAATTGACGCCAGAGTTGTTTCAATCAGATGAGCTATTCTCTTGCTACAGTGGTTCAAGCATTTAAATCACGCGAAATTATATGTCTTCGGAACGGCTTGCCTTGCCGCCTAATGGCGTCATTGTAATAATTTTTTTTTTTTTTTTTTTTTTTCATTTTATTTTATTACGACTGAGACTGCGCTCATCTAGCAATTTTTCTTTCAAATACAAATTTTTATATATCTAGTAAAATTCACGTTTGTTGGGGTGTAACCCACTGGTTAGCCCCATAATCAATTAAACCTATTTACTAATTTTAGTTTGGTAAGTTCACTAGGTCAAGTGGCCTCGTTCTTTGGAGTCTTCTTTCAACGACAGGGTTATCTATCATATGGCGAATATAGGGGTTTCCATGTTCCTGGAGCCTTATTTCGTGTTTTGCGGCATGCATTTTTATTTCCTCTTTGATGTATTCCATCCGTAGGTCCCTGTGAAGGTCTTCATTTCTTGCGTACCACGGAGCATTGACGATGCTACGAAGAACCTTGTTTTGAAACGTCTGTATCATTTTGGCGTTTGTTTGCTTGGTACATCCCCAGAGTTGTATACCGTAGGTCCATATCGGCTTCAAAATTTGCCGATATAGCAGCAGCTTGTTGTGAATTGTAAGCTCAGAGCCTCTACCTATGAGCCAATACATTTTTCTAAACTTTATGTTAAGTTCTTCTTTTTTCTTTTTGACATGCTCTCTCCACTTAAGCTTGGCATCGAGGGTCATGCCAAGGTATTTAGCTGTATTTGCATATGGCACGAGTCGCGAGTTAATTTCTATAGGTAGGTGGTAAGCCTTTTGATAAGTAAAGTTAATATGCGTGGATTTTGTCTCATTAAGTTTGATTCGCCAACGCTTTGTCCAGTTACAAACCGCATTGGTCATCCTCTGGAGTTTGCTCGTTGCATCAGCGACATTATTTCCAACTGCCATAATTGCTGTGTCATCTGCAAAGGTGGCTATGGTTCCTTCATTTGTGGTTGGTATGTCCCTTGTATATAGTAAATACAGGATTGGTCCTAAGACACTCCCCTGCGGGACACCGGCAGAGATTTTCTTTAGCTCAGAGTATTCATCCTCATATTTCACTCGAAAGTGTCTATTGGATAAATAAGATCTTAGTATGGCATAGAATTGTCTCGGTAGATCTCTATGCAGCTTGTATTCCAGACCACTGTGCCAGACTTTATCGAATGCTTGCGCGACGTCCAGGAATATGATTGAGCATACTTTTTTACGTTCTAACGTTCTTTCAATTATGTTTGTTATTCTATGGACCTGTTCAATTGTAGAATGCTTTTCTCTGAATCCAAATTGATGTGGAGGAATTAGTTGTCGGTCCTCAATTATTGGTTTAAGTCTCTTTAGTAATAATTTTTCAAAGAGTTTTGACATGATTGGCAGCAGAGAAATTGGCCTGTATGATTTTTTATCGTTAGGTGGTTTATCAGGTTTTGGTATCATGATTACTTCTGCTACTTTCCATTGATTCGGAACATATTTTAACCGAAAGCTCGCATTGATTATGTGTAGTAGCTTACGAAATCCTTTGTTAGGTAGAGCTTTGATAATTTGGCAAGTAATCAAATCATACCCTGGGGCTTTTTTAACATTCATGTTACTTTTCACTTCTTCTTTTAATTCTTTGAGAGTTACTGGCCGTATTTCAAACTCATCCAGCTTGTGAATAGATATTATATTTTCATTGGCAGTTTGTCTTGGTAGGGGTTGGAAGGTTTCCTGGAGATACTCCGCAAATAGATCAGCCTTCTCTTTGTGGCCTCTTGCCCAGGTTCCATCATCCTTTTTAAGTGGAGGCACTTGCATTTTGGGTCTTTTGAGTCCCTTCGTCGCCTTCCACAGTGAGTAATCAGAATTTTTTTCATCAGTTAGGCTAACTAGATATCTGTTGATTGATTCATTTTTAACTTCTTTAAGAAGGGATTTGAGGCTGTTACATAAATTGTTAAGAATTGTTTTGTTCTCCGGTGTTCGATTAATTTGTCAGGTTTTACGAGCTCGTCGTTTTTCTCTTACCAACTCTCTAACTTCCATTGGGTAGGATATGTTAAGCGTCTTCTTATTTTGTAAAATGGGAGTGCTTGCCAATGCAGCATAGTGAATTATTTCATTGAGTTGCTCCAATTCGTCTTCCAACTGTCGAGAATTTCTTATCGGTACCTGGAGATTGATTTTGTCCTCCATTATTTCACGAAAGAGATCCCAGTTTGTTTTTGAATTTGTTAATCTGGGTGCACTTTCCCTTTGAATTACAGTTTCACTGACTGTCATGATAACCGGTGAGTGATCCGATACTAGAGAATTGCTGTTTTCAATGTGAATATAGTTCTGAGATATACCTCTTGCAGTCTTGCTACATAAAAGTCGATTAGGTCCGGTATCTTAGCTTCGTCACTGGGCCAGTATGTTGGGGAACCACCAGAGTAAAATTCACATTTTGATGTCTGGGCTGCTTGAAACAATTCTTTACCCTTTGACGTCGTAAGTCTAGATCCCCAATAGGTGTTTTTTGCATTAAAGTCTCCTCCAATAATAAAATCACGTCCTAATGATTTAAATAGTTTAATGTAGTCCTCCCTTTTCAAGTTATGCCGGGGAGGACAGTATATTGCGGAGACAGTAAGCTGTCTGTGTTTAATGTGAATCCTAACAGTGGTGACTTGCATTGTTTCTTCTTCGATTTCTGTTTCTACATGGTGTTTTATATTTTCTTTTATTAGTAATGCTGAACCACCTCTTGCTCTTTCTGCTGGATGAATGGAATGATATAAGTTATAACCCCGGATTTTAACAAACGAAGATTTAACAAAATGGCTTTCGGATATTAGAAAAATGTCGATTTTTTCTGTATTTAAAAATATTTCTATTTCTGGAATATGTTGCATAAGTCCATTCGCATTCCAGATTGCTATTCTGAAAGTTGTGTTCTTACTTAACATTTTTTATCGGATTGCGTTGTGGGAGTTGCATTTTCTTCAGTTGATCAAATATCATGTTGTTCAGGTTACTTTGGTCATCTAGCCGCTTTGTAATAGCTTCGATGCTGTTCATAATGTTTTCCATAATTCGATTATTTTCAGAGCCCATATATTTAGTTGAACCCGAGCCTTTCACTACCTGAGCAAATGTTCTTCTTTGCCCTGCGTTGCTTGGTTGTGGATTTTGATCCATCTGATTTGATGGTTGAATCCTTCGAATTTCATGATTTTGCGATTGATTTCGTGATTTATCTCTTAATTTTTGTAGGTGTTTAGCAACCTCACAGCCCCGATAATTGGCCGGATGTTGGCCTTTACAATTTATACACTTAGCTGGTACATCTCTCCCTATTGTACATGCCTGGGTAAAATGTTTACCTGAGCATTTTACACATCTCGGATCCCGGCTGCAATATTTTTGGGTGTGATTAAATCCCTGACATTTCTTGCATTGTGGTATGCGTGTAGTGGTTCTCCTCATAGGTTCAATTTTTACCTTCATGTGAAGAATTGCTTTTATACCATAAATATTTTGAACATTTTCTGAGTTATCAAATACTAGCATAAAAAGAGGGAGTCCCCTTTTATTGAAAGTTGGGTTTCCTTCTTGGTTTTCTATTCTCTCTTTTTTAATCATATTCACAGCATCTAGTATTTTAAGACCTTTATTTTTTAAGTCTTCCATTATTTCTTCGCTTGAGCAAGTGTGATGCAAACCTCTTGCCATAACTTTTATCGGACGAGCCTGTTTGTCCTCATAGGTAAACCACTGATACTTTTCAGCATTCAGCTTCATAGATAATGTTCTATAGGTTTCTGAGTCCAGAGTATTAATTTTCCAAACGTCATTGTTTAGCGCTGTTATTGTAATAATATTATTCGTGAGGCATAATACCTAAGGACCAACCTAAGAAATCAAACATTTAAATTAAAGTTAATGCTTACAGTTGATGAGTATTTGCTCACGACCAAGGGCAAAATTTCGTATCAATTTTCTGAACATGCGGTGTAAGACGTTATCACGTTAAAAATATATTTTACCTTTCATGGGTAGGGTACGCCTCCTTTTAGTAGGGTATCGATAGAAGGCGTTGCTTCTAGTGACGAAATGATGGAAATGATAATTTTGAGATTTTTTTAACGAAAACAGGAAGTAACAAGTGATTGAACTAAAAATGTTATTTTGGTTAGTGTAATTTATTGTGTTTGATTAGAATGTAGGCTTATGAATCTACAGCAGATATAAATCAAATGGATTTAATCTACATTATTACTTTCCTGATAATCGTACAAAATTTAAAAACATAATAAACTATAGTTATTTGGTCGTTGTAGCGATACACATCAAATTATTCTAATTTTATTTGTGCTAATACATAACAAATAATTAATAAAATAAAAAGTGGAATATAATAATTAGTTAGGACAGTGTCGTGTAGTGATATTAAATCTTGATAGTATTATTGTGCGAACACTTAACTGATTAGTTTGATCTACCAAAACGGCAAGAAAGCCGCTTGTTAAAAACAATGGTGACGGAAATACCGCCGCCTCATATTTGAATAAAATTAAATCACTTAAGCAAGATAAATGTAATAATCTTGAATTACTTAAGCAAAACAATCTATTAATTCCGTCTGGAAGTACAATGCCCAATAATACTAACGGTTCTGTTAAGCACGCTACCACATCATCTAATATAGTCAATGAAATCGTCATGGAAACAGAAACTGTAAATCCACAAGCAAATATACCAACTGACAACCTTTTTGATTGTTTATCATTGCCAGCCGATAATCCAACCGATGATTTAACAAAGTTGAATAATAATAAAAATAACAAAATTTATATACCACCTATTGTTGTGGAAGGTCAAAGTTATACCCAAATTAAACAGTTGCTGGCTTCATTAAATATTACCAAATTTTTGATAAAAATTATGAGCATTGGCATAAAAATTATGGTTTACGAAAAGGATAATTATCAAAATATCCTAGAACAACTTAAAGTAAATAACATTGGGCATTTCACATTCAGATCTGTTATTGATCGACCTTTCAAGGTGTGCATCACTGGATTACCATCTGACTTTAGTCATGATGATATAAAAACCGGACTACATCAACACAGTATAGACCAAGATAATATTATCAGTATCCATACAATTTATAAAAAATTACCTGATGCCAAAACAGTTTTTAAATTTTTTCTGGTTAAATTTAAAAATAATCACGTAAAAATGCAAATGCTGCATAAAATTAAACATATTCACCATACAGCAGTGCGTTTCTCACACTATTCTAATAATACAAACTCACCGACTCAATGTAGCCGTTGTCAAATGTTTGGGCACGGTTCATCTCATTGCAACAAAAAATTAAAGTGTGGTAAATGCAGTGCAAACCATTTAACAAGTGAATGTAATCTGGATCCAGTTGAATACAAATGTGCTAATTGTGGTGCTGCCCATCTCACCAGTTCAAAAGATTGTACTAAATTAAAAGAATATCTATTAATCAAAGAGAATATTCTCATAAACCGGAAAATACATAATCTACAAACCCGAAGGACTCAACATCCAAACCTAACTAACTCAAAGGAGTTTCCAGATCTTCCGAAACCTAAATATACTCCTCTACAATCAACATGGAATTCTATTTTTGATAACAGCGCGAATACTAGCAATAGAAGTGATAATAATTTTCAGCTCAAGAATCAAGCGCAGCCAGCAAAGTCAAATAATAATATCAATTTTATTAATTCTAATAACAATAATACTTGTAATACTAGCAATAGTAATTTATTTACAGAATCGGAGCTTCAATCACTTATAAGCGATATTCTCTGCAATTTGTCAAAATGTTCAAATAAAACAGAACAGTTCGAGGTATGTTTCCGACTGTCAATTAAATATCTACATAATTTTACATAATGATGAAGCGGCTAAATTGTTGTATTTGGAACGCTACTAGTTTAACTAACAAAATAGATGAAACATTTGGCTTTCTTATTAATAATAATATTCACATTGCCTTGGTGACAGAAACTTGGCTTAAACCTGATAATGTAGTGTACCATTCTAAGTTCAAGGTTTACAGACTAGATAGATTGCGTTCGCCACATGGGGATGTAGCTATTATTGTCAATAAATTGATTAATCACACTCTATTGCCTGCCCTTTACTTAAAAATAATAGAATCCTTGGCCATTACTATTGTTACTCCATTTGGTGAAGTTGTAATTGTGGCTGCTTATTTCCCCGGTGGAACATCAAATGCGATCTTAAAAGATTTTGCTATGTCATACAAACACTAACTAAATCTAATTCATCTTATCTGATCTGTGGCGACTTAAATGCCAAACACAGGCTTTGGGATAACTTTAAAATTAATAGAGCCGGAATAGTCTTGTATAACGAATTAGTTAATAGTAGTTTTGTAATTGAAAACCCTACGGAACCCACCTATTTTACTCCTAATTCAAAATACGGCTCTGTACTAGATTTTTTATTAACAAAACGATAACAGCATTATATCCGATTTGAAAACTAAATATGAACTTAGTTCGGAACATTTTCCTGTTTTATTCGAAATGAACTATGGTGATATTCAAATCAATACATCAATCAGTACACCTAATTACCAGCTAGCTGATTGGTGTTTGTTTAGACGTCATATCAACAATAATATTGATTTAACATCAAAATCACCAATTCTGAATATACAATGTCGGGAGCAAATAGATGAACTTATTGAATTTTTCAATAACGTTATATTTAAAGCCAAAGGCTTAGCCATTCCCAACTTCACTAATAAAAGTAAAGATGCTCACTCTTTAACTATCCCTGCTCAAATTAAAATGTTAATAAAATTACGCAACGTACGGCGGCGGCAATATCTAAGAACTCGTAATACGTACCTTAAAGCAATCGTTAAAGTATTAAATGAAAAAATCAGGGCTGAAATCCAATATATTAGGAATCTTAGATTTCAAAGAATGCTAGCTGATATCAGTAAGAATAACAACACAAACAAGATGTGGAGTCTATCCAAGGTTCTTAGAAAACGAACACGGCGTTTATTGCCTACACTTTATCATAATGATAAACCTATACTCACAAACCAAGAGAAATGCAGTTGCTTTGCTGATAACTTTGAAGCTTACCAAAATAATATCACTGATTGTGGTTTGATTTTGATAATAAAAACTTATTTTGATAATAAATTCTCGACTGATTTTAATAAATTGAATGGTTTAATGATAATAAAACCCAGTGAACTCCGGAATTATATCCGGAAACTGAAAATAAATAAAGCACCCGGGGCAGATAACATAAACAATCGATTAATTAAAAATCTTCCTCGTATAGCCATCGTATTTCTGACCCAACTTTTCAATTCATGTTACAGGCTCTCCTACTTTCCTAATAAATGGAAGATAGCCCGTGTAATACCAGTTCATAAATCTGGAAAGGATAGGAGCAACCCAAACAGTTACAGGCCCATCAGTCTTTTAAGATCCCTGGGTAAACTGTTTGAACGTTCCATCCTTAAAAGATTAAATTAGTTTATTGTATCAAATAATGTTCTCCCAAAAGAACAATTTGGATTTCGGGATGAACATTCCACCACTCATCAATTAAATAGACTGACGAACACTATCAGGAATAATTTATCCAATAAGCTTTCTACTGGGTTTCTTCTATTCGATATAGAAAAAGCATTTGATAGAGTCTGGCATAACGGTTTAATATATAAAATAATAATTTTAAATTTCCCCACCTATATTATTAAAATAATTGAAAGCTTTATTAGTAACCGCTTCTTCTTTATATCTACTGTCAAAAATGGCATATTAACTTAAACTGTGAAAAAACACAAGCTATATTTTTCACTAGAAGAAGAGCAGCAAGATATCTACCTAATAATAATATATTAAAAGTCAATGATTCAGTTATTTAGTGGAGTGAAAACGTTAAATATTTAGATATCAATCGATATCTATCGAATATTTAGATATCAATCGATATCTATCTATATATCGATATACTCAAGCGAAGCGCTGGAGCGAGAAAGATGCCTTATATACCGGCTATTTTGCCTGTTAACAAGTATTAATTCGAAAAGTACTTATCCGATTTTCATGAAACAAAGACAGACTTATAGATCTTGATAAGATAAGGAAAAATTGGTATGGCTAAGATTTTTAGGTGGTCGGATTCCAAAGTTATAAACGCGTAAAGATTTCCTTTCCAATACATTCACTTAAAAGACAAAAACAATAAAAAACGCAAACCACCGCATTATTTATTGAAATTCCAACATTCAAATTCAGAAAATTTTCCAAATATTTGTATTTTTATTTTCTTATACAAAGTATAAAAAAAATATTGGAAATATGAAAATTGAACAACTCGAGATTTTAACGAAAATGGTCATTTTAAGTATATAGGAAAAGGTCATCTTAAAGAGGTGTCTGGAAAATGCCCATACGCATGTATGTGGATGTCTGGGTGTTCTCTAACTCAAAAACTAACATCTCTAATATGAAATTTTGGATTTAAATGCAACAAGAACAACAAACATAATCTTATATTACTCGATGACCCCATGAGCATAATGTATGTGAAGTTGACCCAAAATGTAACCCAAAAAAATGCTATGGCAACACTAAACACAATATATATTTTCATGATATACAAGTGTCAGCCCAAAAAAGTATGTATATATAATGAAGATATTTAAGGTCATCCCAAAAAAAAATACTCTCATGATAGCTAAAACTATCGCGACAATTATGTATTGTACTCTCAGCCCAAAATAAGGAGTGCCGAATAATACATGCCGTAATTTGAAAGTGAACTTGAATTATTTAATCTGCCCCTCGATTTGTCATTCAAATATATTAACTGATAATCCAGAGCATCTACAGCAATCAAAAATGTTTGGGGAATCGGAGTTCTGGGGGGTCTCTTATGCCAAAATATGTGAATAGTGTACCATTCAACGGAACTTGCAATTCAATTTGCTTCAGTTTCGAAATAATTCGAGTACTGCCCCTCGATTTGTCATTCAAATATATTAACTGATAATCCAGAGCATCTTCAGCAATCAAAAATATTTGGGAAATCGGAGTTCTGGGGGGTCTCTTATGCCAAAATATGTGAATAGTGTACCATTCAACGGAACTTGCAATTCAATTTGCTTCAGTTTCGAAATAATTCGAGTACTGCCCCTCGATTTGTCATTCAAATATATTAACTGATAATCCAGAGCATCTGCAGCAATCAAAAATTTTTGGGAAATCGGAGTTCTTGGGGGTCTCTTATGCCAAAATATGTGAATAGTGTACCATTCAACGGAACTTGCAATTCAATTTGCTTCAGTTTCGAAATAATTCGAGTAATGCCCCTCGATTTGTCATTCAAATATATTAACTGATAATCCAGAGCATCTTCAGCAATCAAAAATTTTTGGGGAATCGGAGTTCTTGAGGGTCTCTTATGCCAAAATATGTGAATAGTGTACCATTCAACGGAACTTGCAATTCAATTTGCTTCAGTTTCGAAATAATTCGAGTACTGCAACTCGATTTGTCATTCAAATATATTAACTGATAATCCAGAGCATCTTCAGCAATCAAACATTTTTGGGGAATCGGAGTTCTTGAGGGTCTCTTATGCCAAAATATGTGAATAGTGTACCATTCAACGGAACTTGCAATTCAATTTGCTTCAGTTTCGAAATAATTCGAGTACTGCCGCTCGATTTGTCATTCAAATATATTAACTGATAATCCAGAGCATCTTCAGCAATCAAAAATTTTTGGGGAATCGGAGTTCTACAAACAAAGGTATACATAAAGGGGTATAAACAAAGGTATAAAGGGGGTACAAAGATTCAAAAATAATTCCTTGATGGATGCTTCGAATTTTTTATCACAAATAATAAAAATATCATAATATTTATCAATTTATTTTGTTACAATTTTAACTTTTTCTTATACCGACTATAAATCAAAATGAAATCAAAAATTCACCTCGTTATAAAATTATGACGACAATAAAATTATTTGAGTGTGCTAGAAAAGTTGAATGTCTTAGGCTGGAATCACACTATCATTTTTCTATGTCAAAGGTGCTTTATCAAATATCTTTGTCAACGGTAAATGATAGTGCAAGTTGAATCTTTTATAAAAGATTCCTTTTTTAAAATGTAGATTTTATAAAAGTTAGATTCGTAAAGCTAAATATGATCAAATATTTGATAGTGTGGTTCGAGCCTTATAGCTTGTTCAGACTAGGGATTAGTAATCCTGATTTGCCTAAATAAGGTTATTTTTAATATACACATTTTTAATTTTTTTTTTTAAAAACACTTGTTAAATATTTCGCAAAATTACAAAAGGTTTAAAAAATTACTCGATCGATTTCGGCTTGTTAGGCCATCATCAGGAGTATCTACTAAACCAAGATATACAGAAAATAAGGTATAATATTGCGCATGCTGTTGCTATCCTTTTTTCACAATTTGACGTCACGTGAAGACAAAAATGCTGGTATTTATATGGAGTTTCGTGATATTTTTATTAATTTTTTAAATAAATGGAAAATAAATGAATTTTTTTTTAATTTTGCCATTAATTATTTTTCGACTTTATGTTAAAATTAAACATTTCAATTTTGATTTTAGTTATATACTGCAATACTTTCGGAATTAAATCGCGAAAAGAGGCATGTTTTAATATTCGTGTCTAGAGCAGACTGTTTGAGCACATTGCATAACAAGTTTTGGAATTTATGAGTATAATTTTTCTGTTAAATGCAACGATTTGATTTTAATTATTTAATTCAAAAATTTGGGAGTATTCGATTTTAAATATACTAAATTTGAATAATTCCTATTGCAACAAAACTATCAATTGTTCATATTTCTGATAAGAACACATATAGAACGCTAAACAGTGAATGGGTGTTTTGATTTATATTAATTTTAATTTATAGTTTTATTTAATTTCCTTTTTTTCAAATTTATATTTTCTATTAACTGGGCGTTTAATAATTTGTGAACTGAATTTTTATTTAAAATATTTTTCCATTTATATTTAACGTTGAATATGGACATAATATATGAATAGGTACGTGGATACCAATAATTTGAAGCCAAACGAAATTAGATGGCAAAAATTTGAGTACATAACGTAAACAATAAAAGTTTTAATAATTTGTGCGTAAATGACCAAAAATATTTAATAATTTAATTGTTTTATGTTATGTATTCATAATTTTGTGTACCTTTTTTCCATTTATCTTAGACATTATACACTCGAAAGAATTATTTCTCAAATATTTGGACCATAAAAAAAATATAAATCATAAAAAGTGTCTCGGTAAACTATCATTATCAATTGTAAATACGGTTTGTTAAAAAAAATTACGATTATTCTTGATTTATTTAAAAAATTAATCAAAAAACCGCCAAACTTCATATAAATGTCTGCTTTTTTGTCTTCACGTGACGTGATGCGCAAAGAAAGACGAAAATGAGACACGGGAATATACTACCTCTTTTTTCTGTATACCTTGCTACTAAACTGTAAAAATAAAAAAGGTAGTTATTTATATACATATTGTTGGAAAAAGCAAAAAATGAAACAAAAATATACAAATAAAAAATGTGGGAGTGGTGAACAATAAAAATGGTGAGAGCAATAAACATTAAAAATTAAAACGGGTGAGTTAAATACAGGTATATGATTATTGATTAGTCAACGGCCGAATAACAAAATTCCAGATGTTGTTGTTGTTGAAGTACTTCCTACAGTAAACATCTAGGAGGGAGAGCAATGAGCCCAGATAGTGTGTATCGCGTGAAGAAGTACTTGCAACAGTAAACATCTAGGAGGGAGAGCAATCAGCCCAGATATTATGTCCCAGCAACTCGCAAGAGTAAAATCAAAACGGTAGACGAGGCACGGATAGGAATACACGGGAGTGGGTCTACCCTCTCGAAGTCCTTGAGTCCCAATGCTACCGTTCTTCTAGCAGAAGTAAATGTTATTACATCTAGGAGGGAGAGCAATGAGCCCAGATAGTATGTAATGCGTGTAGAAGTATTTCCTACAGTAGACATCTAGGAGGGAGAGCAATGAGCCCAGATAGTATGTATCACGTACCGGTCGGCAGTATTATCAGGTTCATTAAGAGCCTGAATATTGGCTGGACAGATAATTAAGTAGGGCTTGATGCACAAAAGATCTTTTAGGTCGCAGTGCGAGGTGGCTTAACGCCCACATGTCCCTCAAGTAATAATAAATAATACCCATCCCATAAAATGACTAATGCGTCGGGTTATAATAAAATAAAAATAAAAAAAACAACATCTGGAATTTTGTTATTCGGCCGTTGACTAATCAATAATCATATACCTGTGTTTAACTCATCCCCCTTTTAATTTGTAATGTTTATTGCTCTCACCATTTTTATTGTTCACCACTCCCACATTTTTTATTTGTATATTTTTGTTTCATTTTTTGCTTTTTTCAACTATATATACACATACATATGTATAAATAACTACATTTTTATTTTTACAGTTTAGTAGATACTCCTGATGATGGCCTAACAAGCCGAAATCGATCGAGTGATTTTTTAAACCTTTTGTAATTTTGCGAAATATTTAACAAGTGTTTATAAAACAAGTTTAAAAATGTGTGTATTAATTAAGTGTGTTTCGCCAAGTGCCTACGGCAGAAAGTGTAAAAATTGTTATTTTTAATCTAGATTACTCTTTTTGACGTTCAAACTATAATGGATAATCACGAATTAATATTGTAGCGTTCCTGGTGATCATACCGCAAAGCTAATACGATTCAATCAAACATAAGAGCTCCAAAACTCCCTTTTGCATCTAGTTCAACAACAGTTGGGTTCAAAAGCCCCCTAATTTTATATATTGATTAAAACTCAAAGATCTCTGTCAACTGTATTTTTTTTTTTTTTTTAAATGAAATAAACAATAAAATTTTAGTTTTATATAAAATAGTGTACGTACCCCGAAATAATTAAATTTGTATTTGTACAACATGATCATTTTTTTCCTTTAAAAGGTTGTGCAATGAACAACTCACTTTTTTAATTAAGGATGCATGTTCCACGGAAACTTGTAAACCTCTTACTGTTTTCCTAAATTTCCTAAAACCGAGCTTTCAGATGTCCGAAGGCATTTTCAATGACTCTTCTCAATATTGAGAGGACGTAGTTGAAATTCTTCTTGTCCGGTTGTCTTGTCCACTCCCAATTTGTTCAAAATAATTTAATGTGGCATCCATTATTTTGATTTTGATTTTCGTAAATAATAAAATTTTTTAATATGTCAAAAATAAAAAAATAAATTGAGCCTATGTGGTTAGAATAAAAAGTTGTTTTACTCAACAATCGCAAAATGTCAAACGCTGTTATTCATTTAATCGAGTTTATATAAAAAATCTATTAAATTTTTCATGATTAAGTTAATCTTCCAACTAATCAAGATTACTTTAATCACAGTCGTTCAGACCAAAAGAAAATCAGGATTACCTCGAAAATCTAGATTACAAATCCCTAGTCTGAACTGGGTTTTATATACGTTTTATGTAAAGAATGAAACTACCATAAAAAATACTGGAGTTGAAACTTTTTATGGGAGTCACACCCCTACAAATACAAAATTTTTTCAGTCAAGTTTGACTCAGTTGGTTTTTGTTTCTTTTTGAAGTTTTTTCGATAAATCAATATTCTTCGAGTTATTCGCGATTGAAAATGTTGATTTTTCATCTAAAAAATACATGTTTTAGAGCGATTTTTCACGAATATCACGTGATCTCGTTTTTTCGGAGAACAAATCAGCAATGAAACAAATGGCTCAACCGCAAGAAGTGAAATTAAACGTAATCCATTTACAATGTACTTTATTTAGGTACTAACAATAGGTTCTAGAAGTTTGAATGATTTAGAATATCTAGATTTGAAAAAAAGTTTGATTCAATTTTGAAATGATTTTTCAAATTTTAAAAAAAAAAAAAAAAATTTTTTTCACAATAACTCAAAAATTAAAGAAGATACGTACAAAATGTAAAATATGTATACAAAAATTAGGGTTTTTGTTGCAGAAAATTTTGTTCGTATTTTATTTCTCTAGGATGAAAATTAATTGAGATATCACCGTTTTAAGTTCGCATTCGAGTGCGATGAGCACCTTCCCCGAACCCTTTAAACTCAAAAATCTCAAAAACGAAGGATTCAAAGAAGTTCAACCTTACAGGTACAGGACTTATAGCCCTTGAAATTCTCTGCAAATGTTTTTTACAACATTTAGATCTCTAAAATTAAGGAAGTTATCGTTAAAAAACCAATCGCGTTTTTCGGTGAAATTTTCGGATTACTCTCAACTCAAACATGCATTTTTTATATGAAAAATCAACATTTTCAATCGCGAAGAACTCGAAACATATTCGTTTATCGAAAAAACTTCATACGATATATTTTGCTTAGAATTCATCCCTCTATCGATTTCTGTGGTTATTTTGAGTGTACTAATTTTCACCTTTTAGAAGAGTGGCATCCACCCCCAGGGTAAAAGCACACATCGACACTATATTACTTTTGTTCCTTGGGCTATTCCCTACTTACTGTCAAATTTCACGGAAATCGGTATTGTCCGTAAAAATTCAGAGATAATGACCTATTTTTCCCGTCAATGACTGAGGACTATTGATATTATCAATAAAGTCATCCTCTTCATCTCCAATCCAATTCGTTTTTATTTATTTTCCTAAAGTTGTATGTCATCGCGTTTCTAGTGTGGTACTTGCTGTTCTAAAGATATTTAACTCATGTCAAGTCCAGTGTGTCTCTATAGGGTAGGGGTTGACGGTCTATAGCCAAATAACTTGTAGCCTATATTCCAACGCTGCAACTACATATCACGAATTCCACAAAAAGGTAACCCTCAAACTTGAAAAATGGAATCGATAGATGATAATAACAGCTATATTGTTTAGAAAAGAAATATTTCGACATTAAAATATGACATAATTTTTCATGTTTTTGCACTTGCACAACGAATTGCACTTGAATAAAGAATTAAAAAATTTTCGCCATAGAAAAGTTTGTATGGTGTCACACGTACGTTATCCATGTGACATGTACGTTATTTAGTGAAAAATTGAAAAGTCAGTTAGTATTAATTTATTCTAAATGAAAACAGCACTAAAACGTTTTAGCATATCTCCCTCTATTTAGATAAAAAAATTGATTTTCAGGTCCAAACCAATTCGCAAGTAATTTTATATAACGTACACAACTCAAAATCAGAGGAAAAAATTTGTCACATGTACGTTATACGTATTTTGTTAAATATTTTGGTAATTAGTAATCCGATTTTTAAATATTTAATATATTATAAATGAAGAGATAAATTGGTCATTATAAATCATAAAGAATTGTTTTAGAAAAAGTAATTTGTTATTAAATTTTGGTAAAAACATTCGCACACTGTCACAGTACGTTCCATGGAATTCGTGATATGTAGAACTGACCAAATGTGTTTAGTATAAATGAGCAATGATTAGCAGATTGAGCAGAGAAAATATGGAAACTAATAGGGGTACTCAGGTAAATCCACCCTCTTTGGAGGTCGCTCTCGTGGATTCTGTGAAAGGCCAGCCATTGCTATAGTACAATTATTTTAACCAATCCCAAGACATATTGGTGAATAAAAGCTCAATTAAGTGAAACAGAAAAGGATATTTCACATCCCTCCAGAGGGGTCATAAAGTACCGTATTCTCCAATAAGAAGCAGTAGTCCCTTCATTGGAGCCAGCAGCAACAACACTCGTTAAACAACACTCATGAAAAGCCAATAATACGTTAGCTAAGTCAGTAATATGAACAAGCAACGGAATGCTACAATTACATGATGCATGAGCTATGAAGACTCTTGAAAGCGAAGTTAATGCTCTTAAGCCAACGGAGGACATCTGTTATACTTCTAACCAGAATACAACGCAACAAGAGTACCATACGAACGAATACGAACTAGCTCACGAAACTGAGTAGACAAGAACCAAACATTGGAAGCCGAAATAATAAATGAACGAAGAAAGTAAAGAAACTCTACCGACCGTCACATAAATTTTGTAATCGTGAAATACACTTTGAATGAATCTTGGAGTAAAGTACAAGGGGGGGGGGGGGGGGATTGCTATTTCTACTTTTTTGGTAGATATATTATAAATAATTGGTCTCTTTATTTTTCTCTGATTGACCAATCGAAAAATTTTGTGAATGCCATTATTATTATTAGTATTATTTTAAAAAGCCGGAAAAAAATCAAATTTATTTTAGTACATATTATTATTAATTTGTTTATATTTTCTTATAATTTTTATTTTATTTTTAGAATATTAATATTTGATTAAAATACCGTTAGTGATATTCCTTGTTGATTATTTAATAGTTAAATTCTTATAGCCATATTTTATTATTCTTAAAATTAAATTTGTTTCTCTTTCTTGATTCGATATTGGCGTACGTTCACATCTTTTCAGATGATAATTTGTATTTTATATATTTTAATTATTTATTATGTATTTAATTATCAATAAATGAAATTTTAACATTTAGTTATTTACTTTGATAATTGAATGTTTTTTTATTATGCATAAAAAGAGCATAATATCATCGTAATTTTTCTTATTTTTCCTCCTGAGATGTGATAGATGTGACAGTTTTCCTTCCTACAGTTTATAACACCTGAGACCTGAGACGTAACTAACCAATACCAAGCAGCAATAACTAGTTCGACCTCAGTCCACAAAACAACCCCTCCAGCCATAAAATGGTAGCCTGCTGAATTATGCTGCGTGGATTAACCGAGGAAGAGTCTGCAGCGGGTTTACTTTATTTTGAATATCGAGATGAGTATAAAACTTGTTACAAGATAGTTTGTCTTAACACAAACATGTTTAATTAAATGGTTAAACATAATATTAATTAAATAAATTAATTGATTCGATAAATAAAATAATTTCTGCATAAGTAATAAATAATTACATAACATATTTTTATTTCAATATAAGTATACTAATTTTTAAATTATTTTCGACATAAATCTTAATTAGATATATGTGCATAGCTGTGTTTATAATATATGATACTCGTAGACAACTTAATATGTTATCATCACTACTAAGTATGTATGTATAATGTATATACATCTCTTTAAAAATACTTATAATATGTATGTGGTAACAAGTTAAAGTCCCTTAAGTCAAAATGCGGGTTTCTTCGAAAAATAACATCTGTAAATCTCCCTCGTTGCTTTTAGAACAATGTCCTAGTTCTTTTTAAGCACTTTTATATTGTTTTTGCAAACTCAAATAAACCTGGCCAAAATTGTAAATTTATGAATTTTTATTGACTATTTTCAATAGCAAATCAACATATTTAAAATTTAATAAAAATGGGGCCCTTAAACTAAAATACTGTTTCCACAGTTTCAATTTTTAACTTATTTTTGCTCTCCTGAAAAATGAAGGAAATCGACTTAAGCTACTTTAAGTTGTTGCCACAGATATGTAATTATATAATCATGAAATATTCTCATTTTAATTATTTTGAACAATCAATTTTTGTTGTTCTTGTTATAAACTATGTGTTTTCATCTCAACATTTTTCCACATAACTTAATACATGGTATATTATCGTTTTGATTAAATTATTATTATTGTTACCAACAAAAAGTTTTTATGAATATTAGAGATTTCGTTTTTGTAGATAGATAGAGTGGGTTATAATAAAATTAAATGTATCTACCACCCGGTTCAAATACTCTTATGTATGTATAAGATATGACTTATGGTAAATGATGGTAAGGGATTGTGTATTGTATCTATAAAGGTACTATTGTAATTATAATAAATTTATTATTACAAAAAATTTATATATAATCGTTTTCCATACCGCCTGCGCTAAACCCAAACAATATACTTACAACTACAACAACAGTATATCAAGTAGGGTGGATAAATAGTTTCGCTAATACGTGTACGTAAAGTACGAAAACATAGAAATGAAAACTAAATTGTTTATGTATGTATATTCTTTTCCAATGGATGAGGTTGTGGGTTAATGCGATGGTAAGAATATAATTAGTGTATTTTTAAAATGTATAATGAATTTTCACGTAAAAGTTAGGAAACTTTAGTGTCTATAAAGCAAAATTATTATTTGATAGAATGGACATGTGGAGGATGTGAGCTAATTTCCACAAATTTACTCGTAAAACTCTAAATACGCTGAATATTCCATCATAATTAAATTAACCCAACATAACAAAAATCATATTAAGTTCATACTGTTTTCTCATCACTTAAAAAATAAAAAAATAGTTTTTGATTATTTTCTTAAATGATTCCTCTCGCACAATCATCTTTTGTTAATTCAATTTTTTTTTATTTATTAATAAAAACAAAAATAATAAACAGTGTCTGATTCATCATCATCAATTCGTCACCGTCATCATTATGTATTTTTATCAACTCAAAGTCGTATAATGTACTACAACAGACATACGAGTATGTATAATGATTGAAAAAACTAAACATTTGATTCAAACAAATATTTAAAATGTTTTCGTCTTAAATGGAATGAAAGAAAACTTATTTTGTTGTTGTTTTGTGTATTAATGTATCTCTCGTAATACATTAAGACTGATTAAGACATTTTTTTTGTTTTTTATTAACATAATGTGCGATCCACAAGATTATTTTACTTTTAACTTTTAAATTCGAAGAATTTATTTATTATGATTAGTGTTATTCTTGAGCATTTTATTGCTTTAATTTTAAAACGAAGGTATTAAAAACTGCATATTAGAAATCATCACAAAATTCTTCTATATAAACTTCGCCAATCTTCTATTTTAAATGTTTTTCCTTATGACGAACTAGAAATTTGTTTAACATTTAAAATCTTGATACATACCACAATCAACGGAACTGAAACCAAATGTTTTGAAAACTTTAACCAAAACGCACCTCATCAAAGAGTTGGAAACAATGTTAATAAAAATTCTGAGCTGTACACAAAGGTTGTAATAATATTGAAAATTGTTTATACCTCTAAATATTATTTATCCAGTGGCTTTTACAAGTTGAACAAGTTAAAGAAAATTTTAGAGTTTTCTATCCAGAATAGTAAGTTTGTATTCCGGAAAAGTAAATCCTAAACCGTATTATGCCCAAGTTTGAACCAGCGGAACAACAAAATTATGATGGATTTGTCCACAATTAAATAACGTCGTTTAAACTTTCTCCCAATATCAATTTGATTTTTTCTGGAGGCCGCATTTCAAAATGCATCTCATTTGATAATAAAAATGGATTGAAACAAAACAAAACTATCAAATAAATTGCTAAAGCTACTAATAGTGTGTAAATATACTATTAAAATAGACCCGAACGAGACATAACAATAAGATGACATACATTTTGTATATCCAGTCCACACATAAATTTTATCCAATTGTTGAATATAATAATAATAAATAATAATAAGAACAATAATCAAAACAGCACCTACGATTTATGGTAATTTATTTTCTTTCTTCTTCTTCTGCTGTTGTATTTAAGAATACTAAGAATCCGAAGCACACGATACATTATTTTAATTTCATAAAAACAAAAATCTTTGTGGGGGAAAAACAATAAACGAAAATGAACTGAACGACAAATGGAAACGGTATGGAACTTATAACAGACAGAGTGCAATATCGAGACAAGAAGTCTCTTGAATTAAACGAACTCGACGAGACAATAACTTTGTGTCGTGTAGCAGATGTTTCGTTTTATTATTATGAAAAGTATTTTAAAAAAAAGAAGAAATCTACTACTCGTAACATCATGATTCATTCAATAAAATTATAAAGAAACACATCTTTTGAGAGTTAATATTTTTAATTGATTGCAGTGATGTTCTAAGTAGAAACATATACACTCATAACACATTTTGTTAACTAAGCGTCCAACTTCAATTGCCTTTTTCCAATTTAATCATCACCTTTATCTTGATCTCATGATGAAAAGTCAAGCAAAACTAATTTTTTACTCGACTGTAAAGCTTTCAATTAAAAGAAATCACCTAGTAAACGCCTTTAAAATTCATTTAAGTCTTTGATTTAAAACAATTTATATTTATTTTATAGAAAGAGCATAAAAAGCAACATCAAAATTAAATGAAAGTATTTACACCAATATACGTGTACATAAAACAAATTATGTAGTTAACAATAATAATCACATAAATATCGTGTATTTGTGTTTTATAATAGAGTAATATTTTTCTAATCGAGTTTCTCGAAAACCAAACCGATAATTTACTTAAAATTTAAAAGTGTTTCGTATACTTTAACAGATAGTGCTGGTGTTCATCGTATTATATTAACAAAAACGTTATAAAAAATGTATCAATATCCGAAGAAAACACCTAAAAATCAAATAACATAAATTCAAAAGATTAAATGCTTTCTAGTTTTTGTCAAATTTAATTTTTGACACTTGTCATAAAAAACGAGACCATTCTGATACAAGTAAGAACAGCACAAGAACTCCATAAACCATAGGATCCTTTATTTCATTGGTTTATGACGTTT
Organism: Tipula helvola; assembly: GCA_963556165.1. Lineage (NCBI taxonomy): Eukaryota > Metazoa > Arthropoda > Insecta > Diptera > Tipulidae > Tipula > Tipula helvola. The sequence continues at coordinate 222,959,240 of OY744482.1, read as the reverse complement.
TCGATTGAATCAAAAAAAGCACTATGAAGGAGAAAAAATTGCATTGTTTGCTTTTAATTTGTTCTATTGACGAAAATTTTTTGTGCTGAGGGCAAAATATTTTTGCTCTAGAGCACTTTTTAGAAACCTCGGTGTTTAATAATATTTACGACTTTTTTAAATAAATATATTTGAAGGTTCCTTCTGGTTCTATCATTTGGCTGATTGGGCTGCACTTTTCACTTTGAAATCTTTATTATAGTTATTGTTTGTTTAGAAGCGTCATTAAATGAATCTCAACATTTCCTCGAAAACGAATTTTTTTGATTTTATATTTGCAATTTTGAAGTTTCTTATATTTTGACAGATAACCTACAAACATAAACGAGCAATGAGATGTTCTTGTTCGATTGACGCCAAAATTAAGATTGCTTTTTCACAAAGGGTAAAAATCAATCGAAAACGGCATTTTTTTGTATTAAATAAAATACAAAAAATTAGTTGATTATTTTACACTCAATAAATACTTGATTTTGTGTGCAGTCGCGTGTAAAACTAGAACTATTTTGATGTAAAAAAATGAACTTAAAATAAAGGATATAGAAACACTAAAAATTAATTTATTTGGCGTTTGTATGAAAAAACGCGGGGGTCGGTCGTTGACGCTCGAAGAAGAAGGACATGCTTTTGTCGTCTTCTTCGAGAATATAATTTTAATTTAATTTAATTTATTTTATTTATTTATTTAATGTAAAGCGTTAAAATATATAATTTATTTTATTTTATTTTAATTTAATTTAATTAATCGAAAAGTTAGTTTAATTTATACCCCTATTTGGTTTTCACATTTGACTTTCACGGCGAGTTGAAGTCGGCGAATTTAAAATTTCGTATTATGGTCTTCATTGTGAGGGAGCGAAAATGACAAAATTATTCGCCATCTATTTTTGGGCGAATCCATATAAATTTATCGTTTTTATTTTAGCAACATAAAAAATGGAGGTTCAAGAATAATTATAAGATTTTTTGTTATTATTACGTGTATTTTTACATTATTTTTACGTATATTTTTTTAGAAAATTAAAAACAACAAATCGACGCTGCAGAACATATTTATTAGACATCATTTATCAAACGTTTAAAAATTTTAAATTAACTGAAACAAAACAAGCTGAAAACAAATATGTATAACACAACAGCTGCCAAATGACCGAAAATGTCAAAACAATTATAAAAAATAATGAGTGGTGCATGATACATTCTAATATTGCCATTCATGCATTCGTCAAAATAAAGGCGAAAAGCATAATAAGAAAAACTAACTCACGTGATTTTAAGATTCACGGTGAATCGTTCGGCGAGGTGAAAATCCTAATAGGGGTATTAATTAAGTGAAATTTGTGCGTAAAAGTGTAACAATATTGAAATTTAAATATGGATAAATGCAATCCATCGGGATGCATTAAACAGGCAAATTTAGTTAATTTACAGCGAATTAGATCAAACTTTTGATTTCTCGCTTAATAATGCATGTCTCTTAAATTTGTGTAGTTAGTGCATAAAATTCAATATACATACTATTGGGGTATATACACGATACCCCAGCAAGCAGATAAGCAAGCAATTTTTGCTAGATTGCGGCAAATGGTATACTTGATGCTAATAAGCAAACAAATTTTGCTGAATTGTCAAAAATGATATACTCGATATTTTTGCTTTAGCTAGCAAGCAAGCAAATAGTTAAAACTTACGAACGATTTAATTTATCGGCAAATTGTTGTTTAATGGCAATCATTGTGTTTAGACCATTTTTCATTTAGGAAATATTTAGAAACGAAGCTAACTATTGTATTCGAAACAATTGAATCGTTTGTTCGAGAAAGGGTTCATGTCCACTTTTTCAAATTATTCAGGAAATAAAAAAAACTATATATTGTCAACAAAAATAAGTTTAGGAGGGAATTTGAGTTCGTTGATGAAAATGTGAGTCGCTATGAAGTGTTAAGCTGAATTTCAAGGTTATTTGTCAATTATTTCAGTTTTTATGCTCATTTTTAAGGCATGGACATGAGCCCTTTCTAGAATAAACGAATCGTTTATTCTTGAAAGGGCTCATGTCCACTTTTTCAAATTTGTAATTTAGGGCTTTTTGCAAGTCACATATTTTTTTTAATATTTATTACGTTTACAGTATCAAATGCTCTTTGAGAAGGTTCTGGAATATGGCCATGAAGTTCTGGATGAAGTTCTGGAATATGGCCATGTATGATGGAACTTGGCTATTTCTCAACCGATTAGGATGAAACTCGAAAGGTACAATGAAAATGGGATTCTAAAATGATTTTTAGATGAAGTTCTGGAATATATCCAAGTAGGATGGAGCTTGGCTATTTATCAACCGATTAGGATGAAACTCGAGAGGTACAATGAAAATGGGATTCTAAAGTGATTTTTAGACGAAGTTCTGGAATATGGCCAAGTAGGATGGAACTTCGTTATTTCTCAACCGATTAGGATGAAATTCTAAAGGTACAAGGGGAATTGAGATTTAAAAATGATTTATAGATGTAGGTCTGGAATATGGTCAAGTTTCATAATATTTGACCATATTCCAGAACTTCCTCTAAAAATCATTTTAGAATCCCATTTCCATTGTGCATGCTCAATTTCATCAAAATCGGATAAGAAATGGCCAAGTTCCTTCCTAATTGGCCATATTCCAGAACTTTATCTAAAAACCATTTTAGAAACCCAGTTCCACCGCCCACGTCAAATTTCATCAAAATCGGTCAAGAAACAGGTAAGTTCCACTTTAATTGGCCACTTTTTAATCTTGTATCACAATCATAGTTTTATAATAATAAATATTGAACAGAAGTTCTCATCTTACCAGTGACAGGAAAAAAAATGTTTTTAACAGACCCGTTATGCCAGTATAATTTGTAGCTCTTATCAATTTTTTTGAGTAGTGAAATTTTTCTTATTGATATTTTGGATAATTATCAATAAATGGAGTCGATTATTGATAAGTTAAAACTTTTGGTGCAACAGAACTACGAAAAACTTATCAAAAACCTCAAACTTATCGCTTATCAAAATATTACTTATCATTTATCATTTCGCGAATTGGTGCAACATAATTTTGATAAGTGAGTGCTTATTACTTAATATAACTCAATAAAACACTTATCAAATTTTAATTTAGTGCAACAGAAAATTATCAAAAATTATGATAAGTTGATAAGTAATAAGTGATAAGTAGTTGTTGCAATAGGGCCCAGGGCATTACTCTTAAAAAACCGATATGCATTATGGCACTAAATAGAATAATTAGCGAAACTGAGTTTACTCAAAACTAACACAAAATGTCTATACAAGCCTTGCTGTCTCTACACATAGGATATATTGCGGTAGATTAGTTTAGTGATTTGTCGCTATATACTACTGTGACCAAAACGTAAAGCCAGTTTTTATTTATTTCAAAAAATATTTATTTATTCTTCTGTATTTCGTCGCCTTCAAAGTAATCCCCTCCCGACACAATACACTTATGCTAACGTATTTTCGAATTTTCGAAACAAGAATTAAAGTCGCCTTCCGGGGTAGCCTTCAAAGCGCGTAGCGATTCACGTTTTATATCTTCTATCGTCTCAAAATGATTTCCCGCAGTAGTCGTTGTCGTCGGTAGAGTTTCGGGAATAGCCAGAAGTCACACGGTGCTAAATCAGACAAATACGGTGGTTGTGGAACGATATGGATTGAATTTTTGGCGAAAAAGTCACAAGAACGAGCGCAGTGTGAGAAGGTGGAATATCGTGGTGCAAATACCAAGAATTGTCTGCTCACAATTCTGACCTCTTCTTGCGAACAGCGTAACGCAAACGACACATAACACTCAAATAATACTATTTGTTGATGGTTTGGCCGGGTGGAAGGAATTCTGAATGGACAACACCACGTTAATCGATGAAAACTGTCAACATGGCCTTAAACACTTTCACGGCCTTCTTTGAACTGCTTATACCACTTGTAAACATTCCTTTCCGACAAATCATGGTCCCCGAGGGCTTTCTGCAACATCCTTAACGTTTCTGCACCCGAAATTTCATTTCGCAAACAAAATTTAATGCAACTTTTCTTTGCTCATTATAATTAGAAATTGTAAAAATCCGAATGCACTTTTAGCGTCGTACAAAACCAAGCGTAAAACAAAAACTGATGAATGTTTTGAAATAAAATTTGTCACAGATGTATATCACAATACTGCACAGTAGTATAAGCATGTTATAAAATAAACGAAAAAGTAAAAACACAACAATATTTTACTTTTTAAATATTAGTTTAGTATTTAAAGAGCACATGTCCTGGACATGAGCCCTTTCTAGAATAAATGGCTTTTTTTTTGCAAGGTAAGTGCTGTTCCATTAACCATATGGTAATGTCGTCTTGCCATAAAACGTATATACCTGTCTGTGATACAAAACCGTCATAATACTAATTTTGACAAAAAGTCGACATGAGCCTTTCTCGGATAAACGATTCAATTGTATTTCATATTTTGGAAAATATTTAATTAATTTAGACAAAACTATGTGATAAAAATTGATAGTTATTTTATAATCATAACTTTTCGATTAAAATTTTTGAAATTTCTTCGTACCACTTTTTCAAACGATTTTTCGGTTTTTGTTAATAAAAGAAAAAGTTTTCAAAAAAGGTTTTTTATTTCAATTTTGGTTTCGTACTCATTTTCAACATATTAAATATTTTAAATTTAAATTATTTAAATTTATTGACGGTATTTTTATATATTTGATTAAAAACAGGACAAAAAACTTTAAATTATTCACGTGTTTAAGGTTATATTTTTTATTCAGCGTAATGACATTTGCGTGCTGAGTAAAAAAATATATTGCATTGCGAAAACGATCGAGTATCGGATTTTACGCAAGAAATTTTCATGTATGCAAATCCGCCATATTTATCGAGTTGCAGTTTGCGAATTGATAAATTATCGAGTATGTGCCCCAATATCTCATATTTTAGATTGAATTAAAATCGATCAAATAGATATACGCAGTTAATTTTTTGTTTCTGTACATGAAAATTCATGTTTTTGGTTTCTCTCTTTTCTCTTATGAGATTGTTTTTGTATTTTTATTTTATGTGGAAAGTGGTAATGACACAAATATATTACATATTAATATTCTTTATCCCTGTAATGCATGAATTTTTAATCACTTTCTATCAAAAGTTGGCTTCAACTCGTAGTTGTGAAGAAATGTGCATATTACAACAACAAAAACCAACCCGTTATGACGATAATACTTTAAAAGAGAATAACTCATGTAAAAACTAAAGAAAAAAATATTCATAATAACGTGAAGTTACACAATTCATGATAACATAAAGTTCGCCTTTAGGCGGTTATATGCAATAAAGGGTTAATATTAAAATGAATATATTTCGTAGTATGCGGGTGCTTTTTCTGAACTGTGTTCGCGGTCGTGTATCTGTACAGTATTTTAGCAGATATATTATAATTCTCCATAACAGTTTATAGCATGTAATGTGTGTTTATTTGTTTTCATATGTATTGATATTTTTAGGTGTGTTAGGTTTTAATTTCATTAATTATTCTATTTAAAAGCAAAAGTCGCCTAAGTGACTTTAAGCGGTTTTTATGAATTTTGCATAAATAATTAAATTTGTCTACTATTTAGATTGTATCAAATTTTGGTGAAAATCGCGCAAAAAATAAAGAAGTTATAAGGTAATGCCTGTAATCCTCTCAATGTTTATACATTTGGTTCTAAAACTGTAACCTTCATTTTCTCAAAACTACTAAATTGCAGATAAGCGACTTTTGCTTTTTAGTACAGAATACTGGTATTAGAATTATTTATTTTTCTTACATAGAGAATGCATATATACACATTTATTCGAGTAAATTTGAGTCGAATTGGAAATTTAATTAGCATTAAAAGTTTCATGTATTCGATTCTAATGGGACTTTTATACTTTGTATTATCGAGTAAATTTGAATCGATTCAGAAACTATCATATGTAATATGTACAGTGAAGTCTCGTTTAAGGAAATCGATTTAAGGAAATTGAAATTTTACAATGAAATTTTTATTCGCCAAAGTAATTTGTTTTATGTGGAAATGTATTATGGTTAATAAGGAAGTAAAATAATAAAACTTTACATAAATTCATGACTAAGTAAAATAAAGAAATATCCTTTGGCTTCACTGTAGCGAGATTTCACTGTGCATATAAAATTGTTTATTTAAACATGATTAATTTTAAAAGGGGTATTAAAAGGGGTAAATAACATTAAATTTTATAAATTATATTAAATTAATTTAAATTAAATTAAAAGATTGAAAATTTCAATAAGTTATATAAATAAAATACTAATATAACATATTTTTTTTGGTTGAACTGAGTTTTGTTTTGTAAAACATAATAAAGTATTTAAATATTCATGTCAAATTTGGACCCTATGAATGGGAACAACTTTGAATTATATAAGTGAAAGTGCGAGATGCTAAATGTATTTAACTTAATTGATTAATTTTAACTTAATAAACGACAATACTATTTATAGGGTATTTAGGATATACATTTTTCGGGAAATACGAAAATTTATGTTCGGAGGAAATTCCACGTTATATATTTTTGGTGGAAAAGTTATTATACGTTTTTCGGAACTCTCGATATTTGGTAAACCCGAAAAAGCTGTGCCATAGGTATAATGATGAAATTTATAAGAATATAATTTTTCAATTTCCTTTTAGTTAGTTTTTATTTATTGACTGTATAATGTGTGAGTGAAATCGAGTTCTTGATTTCTCGCTTAATTGTATGAATTTGATTTTTGATGGTTGTGTGAATGTACGTGGAATTTAAATGCAGGGGTTCCATGTTTCGATCAAATTAAAATTGGGATTGACTCAATTTGTTGTGCTCAGTTGGTTTCATGTCTTATTTTATTTTTTACGAATACTTCAACATAATTTTGCATTTTATTCTATGTATAATCGACACAAATGTGTTCCTGTGCCCTTGGTGCATAGATCAGGAGTATTTGTATGTTTTTTAGTATATACAATATAATTATATTTATTTCCGAGGTTGCGTGATGTTTTCGGTATAATAAGATGACATGTCTTGAAAATGTGCAGATGAAGAGTTTTGTTAGTCGGAATATCCAATTATTTTAGTATTTCTGGAATTCCTTGGATCGCGTCGGGTTCATCTATTGCAATTATGTTTATATAATAAGTATTAAATTATTGTACAATAATTCTTTATAGAATTATACTTATGTTTACGAACTCCAACTGCAGGAATTAATATTTGAATTGAATTTTCAGAGATATTGATCCATGGTGGGGAATTTAATTGGTTACTTGTACTATGACAGGTTTAATAACTAAATAATGGGGGTTTAAGCTCTTATTTAATAATGTTAATTTAAATTTTAAAAATGGTACTCATAACTGGCTTCGATCTTGATTTTCAGAGGTGTTCGTAAGGACTCAACGCAGATTTCCAAAAACATCGAAAAGCGGATAGGTAGTTTTAAAAATTCAGTTGTTTTGATTTTTATCCTCCTAAATTACAGAACTTAGTTTAGTTGATTTTACTAAACTGCACGGAATTCCTATACTGAATTAATACTTTAGAAACTAATTGGTTCTTATAATTTTATTTTTGGGTACTGGTGATATTAATTGTAATTCATTACAGAACAGTCATCACAGATTAAACTTCTATACTTTAGGTGGCAGGTTCACGAAAATGCATTATTTTTTATAATAGTAGTTTTGAGTTAAACTGCAGTTTTCGGATCGGATTGGATACATTGGGATTCCAGGATAAAGACACCAGGAGTGGCACCCTATTTATTTTGTTCATCAGTTATTATTTATTAATATAAGTGTGAATATTATCTAAAGGGGTTCCTTTCTTAGTTTACTGATTAATAAGGAGAGGTCATCCGGGAATCTTGCTCAATCTTGCTTCAATCAATCAATCGAGTTTGTATGAAAAAACGCGATTTCGATTGACGGAAAAACATAAATTAAAAGTTAAACCCAGTTAAATGTTTTTTTCGGAAATCGCTAAAAAACAACTCAATGACTTTCTCATTTGAAACATAGACTCACATTTTTCCACATTTTCCAGCCATAACAAAAAAAAAATAACGGAAATTAAATTAAAAACATTCTACAACAATAACAATATACATAAAAGCGAAAATTCAATTTAACGAAATCATTTCGCTCATTTGCTGCAAGGATGACACAACCCAAAAATTACTTTTGTTGAAGAAACACTTTTAAAACTGTTGTATTGTAATACTTTTCAACAATAATTTGAAAATGACTAATGCCCGATTTCAGAACAAAACAGCAATTCTTCAGTTAAATAATGTTTCGTCTCTTTCTTCTTTTATGAAATTGCAACGTGTTTCAAAATTCAAAATCAATGCTATCCTGATTATATTTCTTTTTTACATAAGCATTGTAACTGGAGAATTAAATATTTATTTGAGCGATATTGAAAAATCAAATATTTAATTCTACCTTTAAAATGTTCATGTAATAAAGAAATATAATCAATGCAACCTTGATTTTGAATTTTGAAACAAGTTGCAATTTCATAAAAGAAGAAAGAGACGAGTTATTATTTAACTGAGGATTTGCTGTTTTGTTCTGAAATCGGGCATTAGTGATATAATTTAGAGATGTAATGGGTAATATAGCGTTATAGTACCTCTAATAACGCATTTATGGGGCCATAACCCAAACACAACTCAAAAATTGCCATTTTGAGTTATGTCTGTTGTAGCAAATGAGCGATTTATCCAGATCTAAAATCACTGGCAAGAAAAAGACAACACGTCACCGCTCAACAACCGAAATTAAAATAAACAAACAGAGCTAAACAGAAAAAAATTAAATCAGTACGATGAGCGTGAAGAAAACAAAAAATCAAAACAATCTAAGTAGCATGCTTCGCAAATTCAAAATAACTTTAGAAAGATGTTCGAATTCAAATGTGAATAGGGGCAATCAAAGAGATGATTATTGTACGGCTAATAAATTTCGAGTTATGGGTTTATGACGTATATTACAAAAACAACAACATTTTAAAGTTCAAAAATACTTTATTTTTCAGGACGATTTTCACTAAGAAATAAACATTTTCATGAAACAATTTTTCAATCAAATAATATTACATATTTTATGAACTTTTCGGTATAAAAACAAAACAAAAGCTCATAATTCTAATAAACTAAAATTGTAAATGAAAATAATCATTTTCCCATATAGAAAGAAAAAATTGTATGTGCCTTATTTTAAGCTTAGGAAAAAATACAGTCGATACTAGAGGCTCTTATTTATATAGTAGGCTCTGGTACAACAAATAATTTTTGTATTTTACTTCAACAGCGCATACTAAGCTGATAAGAATAAGTAGCCTCATGGCCGGTCTCTACTTGTGTTTCTGTTCACAAAAAATAAATGACATTCGCCTCTTGACATTTTTTGTACAACTACTAACATAAAGAATAAGTATAACAAATTTCTCTCTTTGAGAATAAGAAAAAAAATTGAATTTGGTTCCTTTTTCGATTAATATAATTTTTAGAATATTATTATATTTATATTCCACAATTTATTATTTATGTTTTAATTTAATAAGACAATTTCTATTTTATTTTCACTTAAAATTTATTAAAAGGCTAAAATTTTCCTAAAAAAACATGAAAATTTCATTTTGGTTGTCAAAATTTTCAACATAAAATGACAAGAAATTGAGCATAAAATATAAATTATGCTCAATTTTCACAACGTCATGACAAAAATATTGAATATTCTAATCTTTTCCTCTCTTGACAAAACTTCAATGCGCATGCTTAAAACCATTTTTGTGTATGTATTTTGCAAAATGTACTAAAAAATGTCAAGAGAAAAATGCACAAGTGGAGACCGGCCATCAGCGATTCAGCGAACGGTTCTGTTTTTTTTCCGTAGAAAAGTCGTAGAAATATTTTTTTTTTTACTTTTTGTTTTGTAGTCTTATCTTTTGGTATATTACTAAACAAAATAAAAGTACAATTAATTTGCCCATAATGGATTTATTATGTTCCAAGTTTACGAAAATCATCGATGGAAATCATTTTCCAACGTGTTTTTACTACAAAATCATTTCCACCCCAAATGCTCAGCAATTTGCAGTTCAAATATAATGCTGTGTTCTAAAACTGATGGAAATATCAAATATATTTGTAACACATGAAAGAATTTGGACTTTTACATTAATGAGTAAGTCACGTTCTTAACGGATGAAATGCAACGAATTATTACGGAATTTTCAAAATCGTTTGGAAACTTAAACGGTGTCATAATATGACATATGGTAGATATGAAAATTAATGAAGTGGAAAATATAAGTTGTGGGAAGCAGTGCTTCTTCAGTACCCACACGTAACATTAAATTCCATAAATGTGACTAATGTCGTTGTTACATCGCATTGATTTGAGTGAAAATGATAGTGTCTTGCTTGGAAAGCATCTTCAACCCTAATTACATCAGTTCCAGAAATTAAATCGCTGTTCATCACTCGTTTGACTAATCAAACAACGGAGGAAAATGTTGTAAATTTTATCAAAAAAGAAACGGATTCTGATTGCAATATTGGATGTTTAGACGTCACGCCGGTGAAAAGGCTAAGTAACTCTGTAGCGTACGGATCATTTAAAGTGGATATACCACATAATCTCCACGACGAGATATTTACATCAAGATTTTGGGCTGTAGGAGTGTATATTAAACCCTTTATCAATAGGATAAGCAATTAGTCAAAAAACCGGGTTGCAACTCTAAATCCAGATGGAACAGTGCACATTATTTCGTGTCATTTTTAACTCAAGTTTTTCTTATTTTCTAGATTTTTGGAAATGATGTATAAACTTTATTGAGATGGGAATGGTTGGTGATTCATTTATCTCGGTAAAACTGAAATCCGATAATAGTTTTATCTCAGTTGGACACATCAATACACGCAGTTTAATTAAACATTACGATGAATTACGTCTTCTTTTAAAAAAATGGATCTTGATGTATGTAATTTGCATTTATGAGCCGTGGTTGCATGGTGGTATTTCTGATACGTTTATTTATATTTAGGGGTACAATGTTTTGAGGGTTGATCGGCCTGCTGACCGTTAGGAGGCGAGTGTTTGTACTACCGATCTACTTTGAAAGTAAAGCAAGGCAATATTGTACCAATAGGAAGATTTGAGCTGGTTACAGTCGAAATTTCTTGTTGTTTAGATAAACTATTTATTGCTACATTTTATATACCTCCACCGGTCAATGCGAATGTTATTTCTGATCTACTTAATATTCTTTAACCGGTTCTTAACCGGATTTTTTAAATTTAAAAACCGATAAACCGGTTTTTGAATTTTGACTCCGGATTGGAATCCCTATTCACGGTAATCATGTTGAAGATTCCATATTTAGACAATAGTGAATGATCGTGGCCAACAAGCTAAACAAAGCAAAATTGCGTCGCTTTGCCGCCATTGATTAGTTTGAACTAAATGAAATAGAGCAGATCAATTAGGCGTGGGCGCTATGATGAGCGTAAAATCATAGCAGATGGAAGACAGTATCATATCTCCCTGCGGCTTGTTCCTTGCGCGCATCATTAGAAAATGCAATCCGAATCTGTTTACCAGTTTTACAATTTCTGTGTTCAATACAAATCCCCCATAACCAAATTAAGCAACAGCATAAGAAGCAATACTAATAACAAAGCTTACCGATTAAACATTTTTAAAATTTTTATTTTATTTTGTACAGATAAAAACAATTGTTAAAATATCCGCTTTACGAAATGATTAGTTTTCGAAAAATTGGGCGTATATCGAAATTTCTTTTCGTTATATTGGGAAATTTCGCAAATCGAGGGATTAGTGACGTGTTTTTTTAAATTTTTTTATCTTCGACAAAAATAACACACCAATCCAAAGTTTTCCATAAAATAACGTAAAATTTAAAGTGGCTTAAAATTTTATCGGAGAGTGCTTAGTTTACAAGATAAAAAAATGTACCTGTTAACGTTTATACGCTTTTTGATACGTTTTCTCTAAAATTAAATAACTCGGCAAGAAGTGGCCGCACAGAAATGTCCATAGTATCATTTTTAAGGTTTCTAAAATTCTCTATAAAATGGCCGATAAGGATTTTTCAATGAAATATCGAGCTAGTCCGTTTACAGTTTCAAACAGCAGCATATTTTTTTTAGACACCTTTTGTTTTACTCAAAAAAGTCATAAAAAACAAAATAAAATAAAACGGATTCCAGTATCGAAAAGAAGACAAAATTTCCTTTAACTAGAAACAAAATTTTTTTTGAAAGGTGTTATTTCACCAAGATACAAGCGTTCAAATCTGGGTATTTTTTCGAAGAAAATTCCTGCTCCGTTTTTTAATTGGCGCAGTGTATATCAATCGATATTTCTCGCGACCAATAAAAATACACTAACATACAAAAACACCACAAAACAAAATAAAAATTTCTTGCAGACGAGCCTCGGATTAACAGCGCTCAACATGTGATCGCCCCGGTTACCACCATAAAACGCAATACGACGGTGGTAAACAAGTATAATAAATAAAATGAATTAATTAAATAATTATATTTCGTGCAAACCACAAATGATTTATTTTCTTTAATAATAAATGTAAAAAAATAAAAAACAATAAATAAATTAAATCATGAAATTAATTTATAAACTAAATAAAAAGTGATTAATAAATCGGGAGTTTTTCTAATTATGTATGTACGCCTGTAGATTTCAACATAAAAATCCCGCTAGATCATTGACACATGGTAGTGTTTAATGTCATCAGAGGTAGTAATCGGTCGATAAAAAGTCCCTTTCGAAAATCCTTTTTTCTTAACAATAGTTTCCGAATAAATTAGAAATTATTTTCTGAACCTTGAAAGATTTTCTGAAAAAGATATCGGCCTAAGCCGGCTACCTACTATTAAATGTTTCATACCTCGAATTTATTTTGTGACATTTATCCATTTTCCTAGGCTAGATTTAGGATGTACGTCCTTTATTTTCGCGTGTAAAAATAAATCATGGTGGTGAAAAGAACGACATTGTGATTGAGAAGCAGCAAAATAATTTGCCTCGCCAATATACAATTCCTCTTAATTTTTGATTGATACAAGTGTACGACCAAATCTAAGAAAGATTCCCGGAATACCCCGGTTTCACAGTACACCCTTTTACATACAAAAATACCGAAGGATAGGAAAGGACTCTTACTAATAGAGACTCGATCCGATCTCAGCCATCTTTGCAGTCGATAGTTAATGAATTTGTTAGTATTTTTTTACACCGAAAGTTGGGGAGGGGACGAGATTTCAATCCATCATCATCATTACGTTCCCATGCGGTGACTCAAATTTGTATTAACCATAGCAATTATTGCTTGACGTTGTTGTGGTAGTTGTTACGCCACTTCTTTCTCATCTACTCGCCCTCCGCCAACATACCATTCCTCTTATATCACTAAATCTCATTGTTTATGTGTTAACATATTATGTATCAATAATGGATGCTTTTGTTGAAGTATCTGATCTTGAGGCTATATATTAGTATTAAATTACAATATTTGATAATTCTGATTTGACAAGGTAAGAAAATAAGTTACATTAATATTAAATATGTATGTATTGTGAAAATGAGAAATTTAAGTAATTTAATGTAACATATTTAGTGATTTAATGAAATTACATGATTTAAATGTTTTGACCGGAAATATTTGCAGTAATATAAAAAGCGCTCTTGGAAATCTGAGAAAAACTTGTATAACCCACAGTAAAATTGCTGAATGGTTTAGTTGTGAAGCAGATGAAATGAAAAGAAATAAAGAAAGAATTTAATAGAAGTGCGTGTCTAACGCCATATGACAGGTAGAAAGAATAAAATTGTCTAAGAAATAATTATATTAGTTGTGTTCCGTTGGCGCGTGCAAACTACTCACAACTTCTTGTATCTACTCGCGACTGCTCATACTAAATCGATGATTTAGTTGTTTTACATTTCATTAAAATATGCGTTCCATTGGGTATCTTTTCACAAGTGTTTGGAACTAGCAAATTCGCCCCATTGGAACCCATCTAATAAAAGATATTTGTGAAGTAAAGAATAATCTTTACAGGGTGACCCTTAACCCTTATGAGCCTAGGAATGACAAAATCATTTAATTGTAATGTGACATTTTTTAAGTGATATTCGAATAAATCTGATAAGGTTACCAGGGTAATACTTAATTGATTATTGTAAGAAAAAATAAGCATAGACAGAAAAGTAGGTGATGTAGGACACTAATCTGAACAAAAAATTGTATGACAGGACATATCATATTTGTAACCGTTATAGAGATAATCATAGTTCTTGAATTTCACTTATAACTTAAAAAATATTACTCACAAATTACTCAAATATACGTTTTCTTATCGCAAATTAAATAGTTTATCAAACACAGGGCCAATAATTACATACACTTCATAACAATAAAAAATGTGTGAAAATCTTTAATTTTTTCAAAATTTGTTTAAAAACTGCATTATTTATGTAATCTTTATATGAATCTTAGCAAAAATGCATTGCCTAATTGCATCGACCTAGCCGTCGCTTTTTCAGGAATTGGAGATACATATTTTCTTAAGGAAGGGGCGAACACCTCATTCAAGATTTTCTACACCATTAACTGGACATAACGACTCAACATGTAATATTTCAAAGCAAACAGAAAAGGCCAAACTAATAAAGATCTCAAATTGAGATCAAGTCAAAGATCTCTAATTGACAAGACGTGTATTTCAAATGTTGATTTTCTAGTTCAGCAATTGAATTCAAATTTCGATACATATGTAAATATTTGGCCTTAAATTTTATTTATTATTTTCGTATTAATTTTGTGCACTAAATCATTCTTGGTGGTTTAAATAGTCCTTTTTTATTTTATTTGAAGTTACTATTTCCGAAAAATTGTAAGCGAACTTACTTAATCCAGTTTCGAACTGATGAGCTTATTATTATGAAAAATTCAGTCCTTCTTATCAGGCCGCGGCAACTGGACTGATTGTAATACAATTTACATTCTATATATGTATACAGAATGTACTGTGCAAGTTGTATTAGCGAATTATACTAATACAGGTAAACTCTCTTACAAATTTTTCTTCGTCACATTCACACAGCTCTATAACTGTGCAAGCAAATTTTATCAATTATTAATTAACAATTTTTTACTCTAATTTAAATTAATTAATTAATTCGTGTAATTCAAATTGAATTTGTATTTCATTGAACCTCAGGTCTTCAGCGGACATCGACTTCATTTAAAAGTTGAAATACACGTCTTGTCAATTAGAGATCTTTGACTATCAGAACGATTATGTAACGGAACATAACTTCGTATAATAGAATTAAATTCAAATTTAATTACAGCTGAAATAACAACAGAAAGCTACAGCGAAAAGTTAGTAGTTATTCCACAAATAACTTTCACAAATAAGGATGCTTTTCGATTTGAAATCAGAAGAAAATAACCCCCACTTCGTGCTGCGTTTACAATGACCACCAATAAAAGCCAGGAACAAACACTCAATAAAGTTATCGTTTATATCGAAGATAATGATTTTTCACACGGCAAACTCGACTTAGCCCTGTCAAGAGTCACATCAAAAGATAATTTAATGTTATTTGTTAATAAAAACCTGAGATTATATCTCAGGGGTGGGTGGTTTGGCGTCTATTGGAAGGGGCTCCGTAACCTTCCAGTAGGCGCAAGTGTACGTACTGCCTCCTCGTGGCAACCACCGGTAACTGTAACCATTAGGCTGAATGTGGCTTGTTGTGACAGGCTAAAGTACGGCGCTAAAGGAGAAAACCTTGACAAAAAATCCCTAATCTAAGGTGGAACAGCATATGCCGATGGATGAATGGCTGATAGGTTAATCAGTCTATATATGCGGACTCTGGATACCAGGCACCCTCCAGTTTTATTTAGCCTTCCTGTAGTAAACCTGGGTGACCTACAGGCGACTTTTTTATTCCCAGCAACTCGCAAGAGTCATATCCAAACGGTAGACGAGGCACGGGAAGGAATACGCGGGAGTGGGTCTGCCCTCTCAAAGTCCTTGAGTCCCAATGCTACCGCTTTTCTAGCAGAAGTAAATGTTATTACATCTAGGAGGGAGAGCAATGAGCCCAGATAGTATGTAATGCGTGTAGAAGTAGGTACTTCCTACAGTAAACATCTAGGAGGGAGAGCAATGAGCCCAGATAGTATGTATCGCGTGTAGAAGTACTTACAACAGTAAACATCTAGGAGGGAGAGCAATGAGCCCAGATAGTATGTCCCAGCAACTCGCAAGAGTAAAATCAAAACGGTAGACGAGGCACGGATAGGAATATACGGGAGCGGGTCTGCCCTCTCGAAGTCCTTGAGTCCCAATGCTACCGCTCTTCTAGCAGAAGTAAATGTTATTACATCTAGGAGGGAGAGCAATGAGCCCAGATAGTTTGTATCACGTACCGGTCGGCAGTATTATCAGGTTCATTAAGAGCCTGAATATTGGCTGGACGGATAATTAAAACATCTAGGAGGGAGAGCAATGAGCCCAGATAGTATGTATCACGTACCGTTAGGCAGTATTATCAGGTTCATTAAGAGCCTGAATATTGACTGGACGGATAATTAAGTAGGGCTTCATGCACAAAAGATCTTTTAGGTCGCAGTGCGGGGTGGCTTGAGCCCCCACATGGCCCTCAAGTAATAATAATAATAATAATCTCAGGGGTGGTGATGGAATTGGTAAGTCTTTCCCCGGGCTTGAGAAGATGGTCTACCTAGTTTTATAGAAAGAAAAAAAATTGGGTCTATCCGACTCTCGGATGACACTTTTCCCAGAAAGCATCCGTTAAACATCATCAAACCAATCATTTATATTTTACAAACATTGTTCGTTATTTAGGTTTATATCATGGATTTTGTAAAATTTTGGAGACCTCTTTCCCAATAACACAATTGGTCACGACAATATAAATCTTCTACTCTCATACCGCTAAATCACAGACTCTCAAATAATGTTAGATTATTTAGAACCGACACGTGTTGAGCAGCAATTAAAGTCGTATTCGCAGTTCTTCATCTTCGACCTTTAACAATTAGATCCAGTTATACATCTCTAGTATACCGTTGAAAGTCCTTAAGAATTTAATTTACTCCATTCAGAGAGCATCCAAAATGTTCAAAATTTTATTTTCTGAAAATTTAGACCGTTTGTTCACATCACAATATTATCTGAGCAACTTGAGAATTGGCCGATATAATTCTTTACTCAGCGCTTCAGTCTGGAGGTGACATCGCTGTGAACCATTCGAAAATACAAAATGATAAAACACAAACAATACAAAATCAGAGTTAACGTTAATTATCATTTGTTACCGAATCCCAACCCCTTGCCATATAGCATTTAATTTTATATATCTTCCAGGTCTCCCAAACCTGCTCCACCCTAATGACGTGATATTATTTTAAAACCTTCCCTAGTAATTTGCCATAAAGAGTTAAATACGACTTTCAATACCACTAGAATTTATTACTCAGAAATAATATTTTTAAAAGCGATTTTATTAAAGCGATTCACAAACAATGTATCGATCAACATGTCGTTGCAATTTCAATCATTAAAATGTCATAAAATGTCAATAAAACGTCACAGAGATGTTAATGTCAGAAATATTAATGTCATAGAAACGAGAATATCTTGCTATATTTAAAAGCTCACTAGATATAATTAATTTTACCAGCAAAGTATTTTAGGTAAATTTAGAAATTTAAATTCCATATTACACGGTAATCTATTCATTTTATCTTAAAGACATCTACTGAAAAATTGTTGGAATTTGCAAGTCGTATTAACTGTAGAAAAATATTTCTTCGGAAAATTCGACATTACCTCGGTAAACAGATAAACAAATTTATATTACTCCTTCTTGTTAAAATTTCCCCCACGCAATGCTTCAATCGACTTCAAATTTTGTGAGCAAGTAGATGATGAATTGTTAAATTTATCATCAACTTAACAAAAAACTCGTCGGTCTCGTTTTTGAGAAAATTTGTTTGGCAGTTTTTTCTTCCATTGCAACCTCCTCTATTCTATACTCGAATGGACCTAAAAGTTAACACAAACTGCTTATTACTAAAATCTATCTTTTCTTTGTACAAGATTTCGACCAAAACTATCAACATTTGTGAGAATGGGAGGCAAAGCAAAAATAATAACAATGTGCGACTGGAAGGACGGACACGACATTTTTCTAATCGGTGTTTCGGGGTCCTGGCAACCTAATTCGTCGAGATAGTATATAGTATATATGTAGTATATAGTGGGAAAAGTAAAAAATATAAAGTTTGAAGATCAAAAAAATATGTGAAAGACCATTAAAAAAATTCATATTGAATAATCCCGAAAATAAGAAACAAACAAGTTTCATTTTGTACTACGGTCAAACGTCAATTCTTAACTTCCAAAAAGAATTTAGCGTGTTCAACAGCTGGTTAACCTAATTGTTTGTTCGAAAACGTTATCTCCCACTGTAAAGAAAGTGTTCTTTATCTCTCGAATTAAATTTCTCAACGCAAAATGACCTGGATCAGGGCCCATATTCTTGAAATTCATCGAAAAAAAAGTCGTCGGTGGCTTTAATATAAAACAATTTAAATTTTCGACTGAAATGACGTATTTCACTAGAAAATTATCGGCGACTTTTCCGGGTGAATATCAAGAATACGGGCAGAAATCAAATTTTATATTGGAAATAACAATAAAAATGGTAGACATTTTTTTTTTTTTGGATCAAATTTTTCATTAAAGTAGCTCTGCATTTAATAGAACCTGGAATCATGGAATTTACCCTTGAATGCCCGAATCATATAAAAAAAACGGCAGTCAAAATAGATCAGTATTTTTTAGTTATTTCCGGACATAGTTAGAAATATAAATAAGTTTCTATTTTAATATTAAAAAAAATTGTTTCACAAAATGAAATGAGTTAATTGTTTATATGTAGTTCAAAACTATGTTTATATAGTTGTCATATATTTTTCAAATAATATTGTTATCAAAGTTGTTCTAACTAATAAACTTAACTAAACTAAGATGTATTATCAAAAATGCACCTACCTTTTAAAATTTTAGTACCAAGTTTCCCTAAACTAGGGCTAGGCGACGTATCACGTGATTTTGTTATACTTAAATTCAATGGTTGGTCACATATTCCACTATCATCTTCACTACTGTCGCTTAATGAACCACTACGAGGTATATAATGTTCATTATAACTATTTAATTTTGATTTATTAAAATCATCACTAATTAGGCCACCCGTTGTTATTTTAAGTCCATCAGCACCACTAAGAATTTGTTTGAATGCAGTCTTTGAATTAGCATCAACATCATTGAACCGATCATGATGTCGATCAAACAGCGATCTATGATTACTCGTTTGGTTCGCTAATAAATTCGTTGTTTTTGTTTTATCGCCCTCGGTACCACTATTAATTGTCCATCCAAGGATATCACTGATTGTATGGGGGGTTGGAGTTTTTGGTGGTTTGGCATATACATGAGGATGCCACGTTGTAATATTATTATTACTATTTAATATTGACTCGTCGACTAAAATTACATTTGTATCGATATCACTTTGTACAAAATTTATGTTTGTTATGTCACAATGTATTTCACTGTTTAACACTTCGATTTCTTTCGTCACAATTATACTGTCTTTAGTCTCCAAAAGATTACTTTTATTACTACTAATATTATTATTATTAAGGCTATGTTCCCCTACAGTCACAAGGCGATCAATATTTTGCTCGGAGTGTGTCATCGTTTTCCCAATATCAACGGTCAATTTATTATTATTAATATAAGTATTGAGAGGATGAGAAGCAGGAGGTTCTGAATATGAGTACGTTCTTAAATATCGTCGCGGTGGTAATATATCTTGCGGTGGTGCTGTATAAGGACGATTAGATTCTTTACGATGAACATTTTCCTTTTCATGTTCAAACGGTGATATGCAATCATTTTCACAATCTTTAAATGAACAATTTGATTTGGGTTCCAAGGATGATTCGATTTTCGATATGTCTAATTGCAATTCTGAATCATTACTAAATTCTTTATCAAATTCGTGCATATTATCTGAAAGTATAGAAAAAATATTTGTTAAGATTGTATCAATTTGATGAATTAACATGCATTCTACTCATTCATTTAATGCCATATAATTTCAAAATCTAAATTACTATTTTTGTTTAGTTTTAATCATATCCATTCAAAATTCTCATCTCTTTCTTTATTTTGCACATTATAACAACCAATTTTTAGGCAACACACGACCACATGTAATAATTTATACGCACCGTTTAAATGTAGAGAAAAGCAATTTCAATTGACCATGCAAGTGAGGAATAAAAAGGAAATAATGTTGTTCTTGCCTCTTCGACCAATAAAACTTTGTAGCAATATTTACCAAAAAAAAGTAATTTTAATATAAAATTAATAATCCCCAGAGTTGTATGGTGATATAGATGTTGTAGATGGCGGCAAGAGTATTGAGTGGAATATATCTTGTAGTTCTGAATTGGGTGAGCCGCTACATCAGCCGATAATAAATCTCTAGTTTTATAACAAGAATACAAGACGCAAGAAGAATAAACTTAGAATCCTATAGAATAGTCATAAAAAAACAAAAAAATCTCTGAGAATCTCGAATAATCTGGAAAATATCATGCAGATAACCCCAAAAACATTGAATAAAGTCGATTATATCTCGTAATCAATTTCAAAAATCAAAGAAGGCTTTTCTACTGATACACTCCCGAGCAACTAAATCAACCCACACCTCCGCGCGTACCAAAATGCATATTTTTTTTAAATGGCTTAACCGATTTTCGTAAAACAACTTTTTTTTTACAGCTTAGTATACAAGTACACCTACAGTCCTTGGCTAAATTATTAGACGCACATCAATCCTTTTGGGAAATGTTAACTTCTGGCGACTTAAGTATTTCACTAAACATTTTTATAGCCTAGCCATACGAAACTATTATGTTTACAGGTGCATCCCGAAACCGCCTCAAAGGAATTACAGAATCATTTGAAAAAAATCGAGGGCTGGCTGAAGAAATGGCGAATAAAAGTGAATGAAAAAAAGTCAACACACGTCACATTCACGCTGAACAAACGCACCTGCCCACCAGTGGTACTAAACGATATTAATATTCCTCAACAAACCAAGGTCAAATACTTAGGTTTGCACCTGGATAGACGGCTGACATGGAAACAACATATTGAAGCAAAGCGCAACCAAATAAAAATGACGTTTTCCAAAATGTATTGGCTGATGGGGAGAAAATCTCAGCTGTCATTAGACAACAAAGTTTTACTATATAAAGTGATAATCAGACCCATATGGACATATGGTATTCAGTTATGGGGATCCACCAGCGCGTCAAACAGAGAACTCCTTCAACGAACCCAAGCGAAAATACTTCGCAGTATTACCAATGCTCCATGGTACATTCGAAATAGCAATGTACACGTCGACCTTGGAATTAAAACCATTAAAGAAACAATTAAAGAATTTAGTTCGAAATATTACTCAAAACTAGAAGCACATCCCAACGAATTGGCCAGGGATATACTAAAACAACCGCGATTTAGGCGACTAAGAAGAACAGATCCACTCGGATTGATGAACCTGTAAATTTATTAATGTTTAGGTTACACATATGTATAATCTAAATTAATTGAATTGTGAACACAAATAATAGGTATTAACATTGGTTAATATTTAAAATTTTAATAATTTTAGGTTAAGATTTGAATACTTCTTGTTAGTTTCTTTTGTAGAAAGATTCAAGAATAAAGCCATTGGCAGCATTTATAAAAAAAAAAAAACAGGTGCATTCAAAATACCAAGTTTTACTTTGTACTAAATAATATTTATACTAAGGGTAGAAACACATTTTTTATCTAAATTAGAAATATCTTTAAAAAAAAATATTTCTAGCTGAGCAAGCTCAAAATATTGAGTGGATGCATGTTCAGTATTATTGACTCTTGTTATCTAGGCTAGAAATAGCTCTGAGGGCATTATAAATTTAGATAATAATACTTAAAATTAGCACTTGCTGTAATAAGTACTAATTTTATTCATATTAATCTACATATATTTAATGCCCTGAGAGCTATTTCAAGCTTAGATAGCACAAAACACCAAATGAAAGAAATGTAGAGTCAATAATACTGAACATGCATCCACTCAATATTTTGAGCTAGCTCAGCTAGAAATATTTTTTAAAGATATTTCTAATTTAGATAAAAAACGTATTTCTACTTTTAGTACAAATATTATTTAGTACAAAGCAAAACTTTGTGTTTTGAATGCACATGTAAACATAATAGTTTCGTATGGCTAGGCTATAAAAATGTTTAGTGAAATACATAAGTCGCCACAATTCAACATTTCTCAACAGAATTGATGTGCGTCTAATAATTTGGCCAGGCACTGTATATTATTAAAATCTATACAGTATTTTTCAAATTAAAGCAATCGTAGCAAAATGCAATGTTTCGGTGAAAACAATTGGAGTTTTGCAATCTCCTGTATAATACCACGTCGACCGATATTTGCCATCAGTCACTTATCAGGCGTTGACCTGAACAAATCTCTACCAGTTTCATTCGTTGTTTCCTCAAAATCATGGATACTACTCTGGAAAAAGCCGCACAAGTTGTTGCTTTATTGCAAGAAAGACGCAATCAACGATAAGTCGCTCATCAGCTAAAGATGAGCCAATCTGCTGTCTCAAGAATATCCAGAAGATTTCAGGAAACTGGTTCCTTCAAACGGAGACCACATGCCAACCGGTATCGATGTACATCTGAGAGGGAAGATTCGAAGTCACCATCTCACGGGCGATGATGTTCAGCAGGAGCTAAGACAAGTTCGAGATGTAGCTTTTAGTCCATGGACAGTAAGAAGACGCCTGAAGGACACCAACCTCACTCCAAGACGGCCTGATAGAGGCCCAAAATAGACAGCACGCCTCCGCAAAGAGCGACTCGAATTTGCACGCGAACACATGGAGCATCGAGCAATCGAGGTCCGTTCTATTCACTGACGAGAGAGCGGGTCTACCGGCGTCCAGGAGAGCGCTTTCGCAGTGCTGTTTTGCTGGAACAGTCTCGTTCGTGCATAGTGTGACCTAGCATATCGTTTGAGGGAAAAACAGATCTTGTTTTCGTATCTATAGTGGAGGCCGTAGAGGAGGTCTAACCACTGAACGATATATCCAGGACATTGTCTTGGATCATGTAGTGCCGTACGCAGGATATATACTATAGGGGAAGATTTCATACTGATGCACGACAATGCCCAGTATCACACAGCTCGAACCAATTGCCAGCTCATGGATGAAGTTGGACTCGAGACGACGAGGTGGCCAACTCTCAGTCCAGACATGAATCCAATTGAGCATTTATGGGACGAACTAAAACGGAGGAGTGGGGTGCCATCCCCCAAGTCTTTGTCAAAACCTTAACAAGGTCGATGGGGAACCGCATTCGAACCATTGTAGACTCAATACTAAGGGGTAATACTAAGTATTAACTAATAAAATTGTTTTTGTTTTGCTTGAAGTTTTTGTTGTAATTTAAATTTAAATGTCCCCAATATTTTTTTTCATAATAATCAATTTTGGTTACGTTTTTATTCAAAATTCATTTTCAAAAAAATACTAATTTTAATGAAAATAGTGTCATTTTTAAGTAAAAATATCAGGCTTTCAAAAAAATATTATCTGGTGAAAAGCGATTGAGCCGTTTTAAAAAAATTTGCCTTTCTGTGGGCGCTGAAGGTTTGAGTCGATTAGTTGCTTGGGAGTGTAGTAATATTGCAATCAGGAAAGTTTAGAACTCTCAAAAAATCCCACAAAAAATAGCTAACCTCGATGTAAATGTAAATCGGGAAGATCACTTAACAAAAGGATCATGTTGAGGATATTTCTTCTTAAAAAACGGTTATAACTTAATAAATCATATTTTTGATGAAATCTAGTATTATATTTGAAAAGAGCGGAAAATTTTACATAAAAAATGATTTTTGAATTTTTTTTTTTAAATAATGAACGAGGTTGTCGGACACCGAGGATGTCGGATTAATTATAGCTTAGGTATAGGTCAAGCGACCGGTTTGACTCGTCATATCTCCGAAACAAAATATATATGCTCAACTTGACACTGTGCCAGAAACGGACGAAATTTGGGGTCACTTATTTTAGGGAACAACAAAATTGGTAAGAAATCGAACTACTTTTTCTATAAAAACCACAATAAATCAATTCCCAATACACTGAGAAAACAAGAATTGTGCGACAGATGAAGAGAATGATGATTTGTATGTGGTCATTCTTAATAAACTAAGCTTTAATAGGTTCCTATAGCTTTAAAATTGTGAAAGAATTAAAATTACGCATCAATAAAATAATTGTTAAAGCATTAACAGAAGTACTTTCTAAGTATTTATTCTGTTTAGAAACCGACAACCTCAGTGTACTCGTATAATATGCCATTAAATTTAACTCTTACAGCCATATTATTCTCTCGGTTAAAAAACGTGGTTTGAACGTTTTTAAACCACAAAAATAAACCAGAATAAGCCACCCGATTTCAAACCAGAAAATTTTAAACCATATCTACCTATATTATTCACTACTTTTCTGGTTTAAATCTGTTTTTGGCCATTTCGCTATTGGTTTATTTTCTAAACCAGTTTAGTGGCCATGAAATGTCAGATATGCTCGATTTAACAACCATTTGACAACCATTTAACAACCATTTGTTATTTCACTTTCCATATTAATCTTGACTCATTTATGTAATTTAAGCTTAAGGTAGAAACATTTACTGTGCATTTTATGTATTTTTATTTTGTAGCGGTTGCAACATTGCAAAATACTTGGCGACTGCACGACAATAATTAGCGCGCACAAAGTTTTGTATATAATACTTTTATTTATTCATTATATACAATACTTAGTATGTATATACATACAATAAAATAGAACTAAACAGAAATTTTGTATATCGAACGGGTGGAGCAATGATTACCAAAAAATACGGAATTATTATTATTATACATTAAGCCGGAGCAGCAGTAACAACAAATATACATAAATTACTTATAAATTTTGTGAATTGTAAAATATAAAATTAAACACATGAGAATATTGTAATTTTGGTTTTTGAGTGAAATAAATAAATAGAAACAAGACACAAATAAACGAATTAAGAAATATATACTATAATAAACTATAATTTAACAAAAAATAGTGTTTTAATTATAAACTGAAAAGATACAAATGAAAGCGTACAATTTAATAAATTGGTTTTTTTTTTGTCTGTTTTTGTCTCTTTTTCGTGCTATTGGTGTGGCATTTGTCAGTGTGTGAAATAGTGAAATTGCACGGCGCATTTTGGTAAATAAATTTCACCCGCAATTCTACTTCATGTGGAACATACTTAATAGTACGCATTGTTTTCTATGTATATTTATTCTTTTGTACGTTTTTCGTTTGTCTCAGTGAAAAATAAAACTTTTGTGCACCGCAACAGCAACAAAATCAACGAAGTGACGAAAGGGAAGCAATGACGAATCGAAAAATAAAAAAGGGAGTGAATGTGGATGACGCCAATTTGTTGATTGTGTCATCAAAACAGCCATGAAACGGACTTGTTGTGTCGTTTGGCGTTGTCGAGTGATATCAGCAGCATGGTCACCAACAAAACAATCATCCAAGACCGTTTGGCGGGCTGGGCAGGTCTCGCTTGAGTGTCCATTTGAAAAGTTAACGCAGTACACAGTGGCAAGACTACGCGGCATCGCTTCAGGTGAAGCTGGCTGGGCTTCGGCCAACAGACAGCGATGCGCCGGTTTTGGCGGAGGACACAGCACTGTCGCCAAATGTAGTTGCTGATGTATACAATGCCAGTCAACCAGAATCAACGGCAACATCATCGCCTTTTAGAGCGGTTACATCGAGTACACCAGTGACATCGAATTGGTTGTGTCGTTTGGCTTTGACGGATGCAGTTCAATCGATTTCCGAACATGAATTTTCATCGACTTCCGCACCTAAAATTCAATCGAACTTCGCACTTGAAATTCAATCGAATTCTTCACTTGAATTTCCATCGAATAAGACTGTCAGTCGAATAGTTGATACGGCATCATCGACTCAATACTTTGCCAACCAAAAGCAGCGAAGTCAATGAAAGCGTTACATGAATGGACAACTCTCGCAGCTGTCGGCAGCTCGAACACATTAGATTTGCCTCGCGATCTTGACAAATACTATGAATCGTAAGAAAATAAACAATAGGAATAAAAATACACCGAGAATCTTAAGTTATGTTGGCATTTTTTGCGTATGGCATTTGGATCCATACGTTTTTAGTCAAAAAGTCTTACCCAATTTATATAATGGCGAGATTTTGTTTTGCAGACGATTTGAGCAAGTCGCGCAATGTGTGGATTACAGTTGACAGCAGTTAGACCAAAATTTCGGATGAAATCCCACCATTATCCAAATTAGGTAAAAAGACTTCTCGACTAAGGGCGTATGGATCCAAATGTCGTACGCAAAAAATGCCAATATAACCTCAGATAATTATATTCTTTCGGGATACCGAACAAATGAATGAAACATGTGGGCATGACATACCGACGCGAATCGCCATCGATGCTGTTGCCAACCAAGGCGTGCAGTCGCCAAAATCCGTACTTATGGAACCGCAAAAACATTGCGAAAGTCGACGTCGTCGTAGTTGTCGACGTTGGAGTGCTTGTAGGTGCGGTAAGGACGTCGCAGCGCGTGTCGCACTTGTCGTGCATTTATTTCTCCCTCTGATGACGACGTGGAGGACATCAAAATGTCGTCAATTTCACGTAATACATCCATTTTTGAACTATGAAAGAATAGAGTGATAGATTCCTTTTCTCTCATTGTGTCCATGCACAGCAAAAGGGCACAAAAATAACGAAATCCAACGATGAACCTTCAATCAAAAATAAATTTAATTTGACAAAATTCACAACACGATTGCACTGGTTAATTGAAAAATGTGTGAATAATATAAAAACATGGATTAAACCAACGAAAATGTTCATAAACTGACCGTTGGATGCGGTTTAAAATCGGCGTGGTTTATCGTGGTTTATCAGCCAATTGGTTTAAACATTTTGGTGTAAATTTTTTAAACCAAGTCAATAATATGAAATTTTAGAAAAAATTTGGTCTAAAACGATTCAAACCATGGTCTAAAATAAACCAAATTTAAACCGAGTGAATAATATGGTAGTCAATAACTGACATTTTGTGGCAGGTTTTTGGATTTCAAACTAAATTATACATTAGCCTGCAAAGATTTCGTATTTTTGGGAGCAGATTTTTTTTACAACAGGCAAAGACTGGTCGGCCTAAATATTGTAATTTATTATCTTCACAAAAACAAATTTTTATAATAAAACTTTTTATTATTTTGGATTCAAAATTTTTTATTTTTTTTTTTTCGATATTAAAAGTTTTATTATTGCTTGACTGATGTTAACTTGTTCACATAATAAAATAATCGTAAAAACCATAATACAACACAAATTTTGAATTTTAAAACCAACTTCTCATTGATCTTTTAATTGGATTGTATTCCAAATTTGATTTTTTTCTGTTTTGATAGTCAGATTGTGCTATACATTGGCACCGTGTCAATTGTAATTTATTTACGTTTGAAATTACGAGATTTTCAGAGTTCTCTCGACATTAAAATAATTTTCACACTTAGGCTAATCGCTAAAAACACATTTATCCTAGAGAACAATAAATATTTGCATTTAGATAATTAAGAGTATTTTTGCATTGTATATTGTACTATGAATTATTCAAGTATTAAAAGAAAATCAATAAAGGCGACCAATACTCCTTTAAGAAGCAAGAAATTTTACGTTATGAGAAATAGAATAGAGAAGGTAGTATGTATCTCTTGTATTTGTATAGCATATATACACTGAGCGACTGAGTAAATGTAATGTAATGTAATAACCTGCTCTCTAGAAATAATTTCATGTACGGAACATATTATTACCAAAAGTGTAAGTAAAATACATGTATGTAATTGAATAATTATTATTTGCTTAGGATATCTTATATAATACGAGTACGAGTATAAACTAACTTTATGCTTATTTGGTATACTCATATAATATGGTAGTAAGGAACTTACATCTATAGACGAAAAAAGGAAATTAATTTAATTAGAAAAATATTTGTGTTAATCATTTAAGCCAATTAAGAAAAATATTAAAAGCTTTTAGAAATTCAATTTTTAACTTTAGTTGCACAAAGTTAGTTTATGATACATATTTTATTTTATTTTTTTCATTTTCTGTATACTTTCGTATATAATTTACCAGCTTTCCAATTTTATTTCCTTTTCGGTTTTCGTTTAGTTCTTTTTAACGGAAATTATGCTTAAAGTTTAATAGTTTTAAACATAGTTGAATAATAGAATTTGTATTTTTATGTAATCTACCACATATTATATATATATATATATATATATATATATATATGTATATGTATTGTATATGTATATACATATAGTTTTTATTACTAAATTATATTACGTTACCATGTTTGGTGTTCGCACATGTTTAACTAGAAATTGGGTAATACATATTAGTAGAGCTTAAAGGATATTACAAAACGTTAAGTGCACACGCTCGAAGGATATGTCTGTTACCATTTTAGGCAGAAAACCTCTGTTAGACGATCTACTTATCATCACACCTTTTCATTAAAATCATGTTATTGGGCCAGATACACGATTGTTTAGCTAGCAAAAAATTTTCATATGGACATTTGCATCGTTCATTGTCTTGACTTACTTATTTTATGAGCGTACTCAAAAAAATCATTCATTCTGAATTTGTTCGCAAAAATCAACAAAAATTAAAAAAAAAAATGTAATTGTAAATTAAAATTTGCTTGGTAAAATTAATCGAGTAGCCGTATTTTTCAACTTGCGAATTAAGATTTGCTAGATTATGGTATATTTCCACATTAACAACCATATTTCTGTTTCTTTCAATTTAAAAAAAAATGTAAAACTCACTACAGTTTTTGTGAACGACCTATACTGACTTTACGGGGTTTTAGATTTCAATTAATCGACGAACTTTTTTAGATAGTTGGAGACAAACATACGTAAATAGTATAAATGGTAGTTTTGTTTGAATGATGGAAACCAAAAGGCGCCGGGATCCTGCAAGCTACATCAAACCAACGGTATTTTTATTACAACAATAATTAGTTTACTATATACGGCGAGGGTCATGTGAAGGGCCGTGTTTGAACACAAATCAAGGCAGTCCTGATTTGTTTTAACCTTTATCGTGCACCGGGGGTTGGAGATTTTTTTTATTTTTTTTTCGCTGGCGCTACATCCCATAGAGGGATTTGGCCGCTTCATTATGAAGTTTCGTAATCATTTACAATGGATAATGAGTAATTAATTCATTGATCCTACATTAACCAGCCGTGATTTTTTCATCACCCGCCGGTAACTAGTAAAACTAACTTATTTATTTATCTATTTCACTCTATTTTAAGTTTGGGTTCATTCCTAATATTAGTGTATATGTATCAAATCTAAAAAACTATCTGCGATTTACAGCTAAATCGAAAATTGAACGAGTGAGATTTGTACAATAGACTAGCTACTTCTGACGATGAGAAGAATATAATTTTTTGTTTTTATAAATATACCTTTGCAACTTCAAAATGGGACTAAACAGTTTCAAAATGTAAAAAAAATAAATAATTTATTCCTACAAATATATCAATTTTAAATTAAAATATAACAATTTTAATAATAATATGTTATTTAAAAAATCATATCATTCATATTTATCGCGTCTGGTATAAATTTTTAAATACAGCGGACATGACGGTTACATTTACAGTAATATCGATCTTTGATGAGTCTAATTTAATCGGCCTTCATCAGCTAGGATTTGCGGCATTTGAATAGTTAAATCCTTTTCAATCTAACAATGTGCCTATACTTTACATGGATGAAACTAATTTTAACTTATATATATCGAGAAGCAAATGTCGTTCCTGAAAAGGAACTCGTTGCACTCACATTACAATAAGCAGCCGAGAATCCAATATAGATGTAATTGGATGTATAGATAATATAGGTTTATTGCACCATGAAATTAGAAGAGGAGCATTTAAGAAGCCAAAAGCAAAAGAATTCATGCGTGTTTGCCTTCGGAATGCTCAAAATATGTACTAAAAATCAATCGTAATGGTAATTGTTAACGCACTTTGTCATGCTGCCATTGAGGAAGCATTCCAAGTAGTTGAGTTTCTTAATAATCACCTACTAAGGCTCGCACCCTATAGTTCAATGTTAAATGCAATTGAATATGCTTGGTCAAACCTTAAATCAAAAGGATTTAACTATTGAAATGCCGTAATTCCTGGCTAAAGTTTACTTTATGTATACATCGAGAAAATCAGGTAAGGAGTATATATTTTGAAAATGTTTAAATGTAGGATTGTGTATCTATAGTTTTTAGAAGGGAGAAGTCAAATTTCTTCAGGAAAATTACCTTATTTTTCAGGAAAATTTTCACTTTTTTTTAAAAAAAAATTGTGTATTATTTAATTCAAAAGACGTCAAAATGTGCAATTTTTATAAAAATGTTGATATTAGGAGTGTATCTCAACAGTTTTTCGACAGTGCAACTAATTTTTCCGGGGAAAATTTGCAATTTTTCCAGGAAAATTTTGCAATTTTTTCAATTTTTTTTTAGTTAGTTTAATATCACAAATAAAATTTAAAACATGAAGAATTTATAAATTCAGGAAAAACGGCTCTAAAATTCGTTTAGCGGTGTCTCGTTTCCAATGTATGCGTGGGTCAGTAAAAATCACTTTTAAATCAATATTTTATTTTTGCGTTACTCATAGTAATAAAAATAATATTTTAATGATAGTTCGATGACAGTTGATAATTTTTTTGATCTACCAAATCTGAAACCTGTTTCTTATTTCAGATCGATCAGATCGATTTAGTTTCATATTTAAAAATCTGCTCGATCTATGGATTTAAATAAGAAATACAGCATAAAAAAAACAAAAACTATGCTGCTATTTGGGACTGTAAACGAACTTGCTCGATATTTCCTTCTTAAATAGAAATGAACCATTTTAAAGGGAAATTCTAAATTTTCTAAATTCTCTATAAAATAGCTAATTTGGATTTGGGAATGAAATATCGAGCAAGTTCGTTTACAGTCTCAAATATCACCATATTTTTTGTTTTCTTTTAGACAATTTTTATTTTACTCAAGAAAGTCATAAAAAAACAAAATAAATTAAAACGGATTCCAGTATCGAAGAGAAAACAAAATTCCTTTTAATTAGAAACAAAATATTTTTTTTTGAAACGTGTTATTTCGCCAAGATACAAGCATTCAAATCAGGGTATTTTTTCGACAAAAAAATTCTGTTAGGTGTTTTTTGGCGCAGTGTATGTTATTACTGAATAAAGCAAGAGACTAAACTCAACTCGGAAAGCGAGAAGATGAAATCCTGTTTTTCAATTATTTCAGAGCCTACTTGAAGAAGAATACTTAGTAAAACAAAATGTAATCGCGATTTCAAAGGCAGGTATATTTTATTGGTAAATTTATAACAATAATGCCATGCAATTTATTCTATCTTAAAACATACCTAAAAGTTTTATCGGTAGAGATGTGGCATCGAAAAGAAAAAGTATCGTTACCCTTAAGTATCGAGCACAATTTATAAACGTGTCTACGGTATACACACAGAAGATACACTCCCGGACAAAATTAACGCATATTTTCTTTTTTTATAATAAAAAAAATCCCGCTCGTCAATTTCAGTGGAACTGGTATCAAATGATCCCGAACTTATATTTTGCTCAAAAGAGGCACAAATGTGGCGTTATGGAATTATAGCTGCTAGTTTTCATTGCAAAATGTTAAACGAACTATTTTTTTTTTAATTTTCAAAAGCGGTTTATAAACATTAAAGCTAGCTTTATTACAATTAAGTTTGATTAATTTAGTAATGAGTAGTTCCTCCCCCCTCCCCCCGTGCCCTTATTACAGCTTCCATTCTTCTGGGCATACTAAGTAGAATGCTTTGTATCATTTCTTGCGGAATGAGATTCCACTCTTCTCGCGCTGCAACTCTCAGTTCTGCTATCGAATCTGATGCGGGATTTCTAGCTGTAATACGCCGTTTAAAATGTCCCATATGTGTTCGATCGGATTAAGATCCGGGCTCATTGGTAGTCACTTAAGTGCACGAATTCCGATATCTTGGAGATATTGTCGTACCGTTGCAGCTACGTGGACTGGAGCGTTATCATACATTAACACAAAACTGTCATAACCTATTATGAGAATGTGCCGAACATACCAATCTGTATTCATCCTTAAACCAATATCCACTAGCCACGTACGGGCTAGTGGAGATTGGTTCCCAACTGATCCCACCCCAAAACATTATTGAACCTCTACCAAAGCTTACAGTTTGCACCATGTTACACGGTGCGCGCGTACTCCAACTCTTCTGTATACAAGATTACGTCCATCTGTTTTCGATAATTGGATTTTGGTCTCATATGAAAAGAAATCCCCAAAAGGGTTTTATCCCCATCATTCTGAATAATCTTAATGCAAATTTTTATCTACCATCAGAGTAGCTATTTTGAATATTTTGTTTCTAAATGCGCAACCAGACGAGTGGGAAATTTCGACCAATGTTGGTGATTTGTTCAAATTACAAATTGTTTAGACACAAAACAAATATGGGCTAAGATTGGCATTTGTTTACTTTCTCTCAATAGGCGATTATTGCATAAATCCTAATATTTGTTGATATTTCCCATTCATCTGGCTGCGACTTAATAATTGTGCCATGTAAAAATGGATGTATTGAAAGTCATCTGCCCTCTGATTCTCTAAAAAGTCTGATAATGTGTAGACGTGTAAACTTGTAAAAAGTAAAGCTTAAGAGTAATTTATGTCAAGAAGATGTTACGAGTAACTATCAGAAAGGGCAAAGGGCTTTATGAAATGTGATCTTCTAAACTTTTTTTAAATATTGATGAATTTTTCTTTAGTTTTTTAAATTTTGGTTTTAGTAAATATTGGTTTTGTATGATTTGTTTAATTGCACAGCAAGGACTTGTTCTTTTGTAACGGGATTTAACCGTTAGAAATTAAAAAAATTATTCTTGGTCGTTCTTTGATTTTATTTCAATTTTCTGTAGGTATAAGATAGTGTGTAAGGGTTTAATTTATATCATTTTTTATAAATATCAATAGAATTAATGTGTATAATTGCTGGCACTCATATTACTTCTTAATAATCAATAAATTATTTGATTTATTGTTGACTTAATAATTACATTTATTAAGCTTTAGGAACACTCTTTATTGAGCAGGAGCTCATTCGCAAGAGAGCATACCAATAGAAATGGACTAATTTAGAAAACAAAATTCAGGATTCCAGCCAGGATCAATGCCAATTCCGCAACTACTCCTGAATCTTTGCTAAAAGCATACCAGCAACAATGAGACTGTATACCTTGATCCTGCTCCTTAAACTTGACTTCGTCCACCAAATGTTTTAAGTGTAAATTTATCATTTTCTGGTTTGGGCATCCAAATAAATTGTAACTCTTGCTGAGAATCTATTATATTCGAATAATATCTGGGCTGGATATGGGCCGGGTAATTCCCTCAATTTGTTGATGAATAATAATTTAGAAAAAAAACTATTACAGAAAGACAGTTTAAAGGAAAAATTTTCCAACCAAAGCGACGTGAATTACCTTTATAAAATAAAAATTGTAGCTTGACCCCTTTTGCTTGGATATTTAGAGTTAAATTTATTTTAACTAAAATAGAAAGACATTTACCAATTTAAATTGAAATGTATTTATTTACACTTTATAAACGATAATCCCTTACATAAACCTAATAAATTAATTAAAAATATTGATTATTTTAAATTTATTGTGGATTGCTTTACATAGGATTCCTGTGTAAATGTTTGACATTTGAGTTTTTACCACCGACTTAACCTGTACTCTGCATCAAACACTCAAAGGAAAAACACCTTCTATAGAATAATAATTCTCATCCATTTCTTGCTTACCACCAGAGTAGCTATATCGATCATTTTAATTTCTAATATTATTATTGTTTTGTAATTTAGGTTTAACTTGGTTATTCTGACCAAAATATATTCAATTGTTTAATTCAGCTAATCAAATAATTCGAGCAATAATAATAAAACAATAATATTGACCGGAAGGAGACGCCAAGAGTGGTTTTGTGTTGAATGTGTTACCAACTATTAGAAGTAAAATAAAAACGATTATTTTACTGATTATAGTATAAAGTGTTTCGAGAATAATACCTCGAGTAACACCTCGAACTTGCCAAAGGTGATTTACAAAACTTGGTTCAATTGACTTCTCTTTGAATGATGAACTCCTATAAGATGTCAGTAATGAAGTACTACATAGTAAGAGCAGGACCAATCTTACATTAGATTTGGCAGATGTTCGCTTCCAGCTCGTAATTTATCAAATAACTGCTTCAAATCACAATAAATTAAATATAAAGGGCTGAAACCTCACGAGGTGATTAAAACTTCGGTCTTTGGTATCTTCAATGGAGATAGCATTCACCTGTGTTATGAAGTTGGTGTGACAGTTTTGACAGAATTGATTTATATTTTAACCAATATATATTTACTTATACAACAACAGCCAACCAGGTCAAAAGCTTCAGTAACATGGGTACAAGTAGTATCTAATTTAACACGAAAAATCGTACTCTAGAACTTTATACCAAAAGTAGTAAACAAAATTATACTGCTATTTCTAACCAAATACACGGAAGAAAATAAACTGCTCATCAGCTAAGAAAACGGACTTTTAATTCAAGAAAATATACTTTTTCTTAATTTAAAAGCTAATTTTCTTATTTCTTTCGAATTTTTCTTCATTTCAAGAAACGCAATTCTTACATGAAGAAAAACTCGAAAGAAATAAGAAAATTAGCTTTTAAATCAAGAAAAGTATATTTTCTTGAATTAAAAGTCCGTTTTCTTAGCTGAGGACCGGTTTATTTTTTTCCGTGTAACTAACCATATTTTAGAACTTTATCCAAAAATCATTTTAGAATCTCATTTAAGGAATAACCAAGTTCCATCCTAATTGGCCATATTTCAGAACTTTATATAAAAATTATTTTAGAATTCCATTTCCAACACACATGCCAAATTTCATTATAATCGGTTAAGGAATAGCCAAGTTCCATCCTACATGGCCATATTCCAGAACTCCATCCAAAACTCATTTTAGAATCCTATTTCCAATACACATGTTGAATTTCATCATAATCGGTTGAGAAATGGGCAGGTTCCATCATATTTGGCAATATCGCAGAACTTCATCCAAAACAATTTTAGAATCCGATTTTCAAATTGACCCCTAACTTAACCTTCAAATCAATTCCCAATTCAATGCTCAATTCAATAATCAAACCAGCATATTATATAAAAAAATCGTAAATATTTATAAAACCAGGTATTTTGGGTCAATTCGTGTGGCAGGTAGCCCAACCTCTTGACCTACAGTCTCCAAAAGCTTTTCAAATCTCCGCCTTGACCAAAGAAACAGATTGGCAAAAAAAAATTCCAAATCGGACAAGCCGTTCTCGAGATAAATAAAAGTGGAAAGAGAAAAGTGATTTTGGACCAATCAAATTGTTCGTCATTTTTGACAGGATTTCAATACTTTGGTCTTTATAGACCGAAGTAAAAGATTAAAAAATCATTTTTATAACTAAAAAATTGACACAACTGTCCCTGACAGCAATAAAATTCATTCCATAATTTCCGTAGTGGTGGGCTAAATCGGTGTTTTGTTTTGTTAAAAAGCATTCGAAAAAATAAACAAACTAGAACAAAAACACATCACTAATTCCATATTCTAGAAAACGAAGATCTAATTTAATTTTAATCAAATTTCCAGATATTCTGAAAAAGGGATATTACTTCGGTCTAAAAAGACCAAAGTATTGAAATCCTGTCAAAAATGACGAAAAATTTGGTTGGTCCAAAACCACTTTTCCCGACGTTTTGAAAGTCCCTGAGTTTGAAAAAGGAAAAAAAAATGTCCGTCCGTCTGTCTGGATGTCTGTACCAGTGGTATCTCGAGAACGGCTTGTCCGATTTGGAATTTTTTTTACCAATCTGTTTCTTTGGTCAAGGCGGAGATTTGAAAAGCTTTTGGAGACTGTACGTCAAGAGTGTGGAGTACCTGCCACACGAATTGACCCAAAATACCTGGCTTTATAAATATTTACGATTTTTTTTTATATAATATGCTGGTTTGATTATCGAATTGGGTATTTAATTGGGAATTGATTTGAAGGTTAATTAGGGGTCAAATTGCGAGTTGAGTTGAAGTTGAGCTGGAGTTGAGTTGGGGTTGGATTAGGATGTAGTGAATAGTTAACAAAGTTTTTCTATGATGGAACTTGCCTATTTATCAATCAATTATTATGAAATTTGACATGTGTGTCGGAAATGGGAATCTAAAATGATTTCTGGATGAAGTTCTGGAATATGGCCAAGTATGATGGAACTTGACTATTTTTCAACCGAATAAGATAAAATTCGACATGTGCGTTGGAAATGGGACTCTAAAATGATTTTTGGATGAAATTCTGGAATATGGCCAAGTATGATGGAACTTGACTATTTCTCATCACATGTGCGTTGAAAATGGGATTCTAAAATTTTGGATAAAGTTCTGCAATATGGCCAAGTATGATGGAACTTACCCATTTCTCAACCGATTATGATGATATTCGACATGTGTATTCGAAATGGGATTCTAAAATGAGTTTTGAATGAATTTCTGGAATATGGCCAAGTATGATGGAACCAGGCGCGGATACAAAGGGGGAGGCGATAGGGGCGATCGCCCCCCCCCCAAACAGAAACAATTAATTTTCTCGACGTTAAAAAATAATCGTTTGAGTTAGTACTAGCAGGTGAAATACCATAAAGAATTGAAGAATTTCGTTACGTTCTTATATTTTCATCGGAAAAATTACGACACCGGACATTTATTTTCCGATGAAGAACCAGTTCTCACTGGAAAGATAATTGCGGAAACAGTCTGAAATTTTCTGAAAGAAAACTTTTTTAATACTTCGAATTGCATAGGAATATGTACTGATGACTGTAGTGTTATGACATCAGTTCACAAAGGAGTGTTTGCTGTAATACAGAATGAGCGGCCACAAGCTGTGCAATGTCATTGCACTAATCACGCACTTAATATTAGTATTAGCAAATCTTCAAATGTACAGTCTATCGGAAATTCTGTTGGAAATTTCGTTCTTAAAAATATTTTCAGTAAGCAGCTCAAGTATTTATGTGCAACACGGTGGGTAGAGCGATACGACTCTGTAATATTATTTAAATCCTCGATTTCACAAATCATTAATGCCTTATAATATCAAAGTGG
This sequence comes from Tipula helvola, assembly GCA_963556165.1. Classification (NCBI taxonomy): domain Eukaryota; kingdom Metazoa; phylum Arthropoda; class Insecta; order Diptera; family Tipulidae; genus Tipula; species Tipula helvola. Next base: position 222,921,406 of record OY744482.1, on the reverse strand, counting down.
AAAGAGTCTGAATCATCACGGAAGGAAAGCTAAACGATTTATTTTATGTATTTGCAATGTCCAGTTTATTGTAGTTTAGCTTATAGTTTAGCTATTCCTCTTCCGTTCAGTAAATTATTGCAAAAAGTTAATTTAGATAAACTTTAGCCAAAAATGTATTGTCAGATTTGCTTAGCAACTCAGATCAAAGAAAGAACAATGAAGCCGTATTTTCTACCATTATTAAACAAGCGAGTGACTTAATGGAAGAATTAGACGTTGATATTGCGTTGCCAAGACTTGCTACAAGACAAAAAAGTAAATAATAATGTTTTAGTTCTAGAGTCTATTATATAGAAGATATTAAAATCAGAACTGGAAATTACAGTTTCAGTATATTGGATTTAGGATAGCAATTCCATCAAATATTATAAAAATTTCTTCAAAAACGCTACAAATTTCAACAGAATCTGTATTCACCGAGTTTCAATTTTATTTAAAGAAAATAAATATTGATGAAATCTTATTAGGCGTTAGTAATGAAATCTTATTAGGCGAAGTTCAAATATGGCAACAGAAATGGTAACGAGGGAAACGAAATAATGGGATCGTTCCAGCTGGCGCATTAGCCTCACTTGCCAAGTGTGATGCAGAAGCTTTGCCTGCCATTCAAAATATTTTAGTTATGTTATCGACGTATCCTATAAGTGTTGTATGCGCTGAAAGAACCATGACCGAAAATCGATTGATGGAACTGGCACTTTCACATATCCATAGCGATATTACAAATGAAATAAAACCTTCGGATATCATAGACCGTCACGCCAATAAATCAAATAGGCGAATTGAGTTTTTACTGTAAATGTTTTTAATGATTTTACTGTAACTGTACTATTTTTTTAATAAAGTTACTGGAAACTAACTTTTTTATTCTGTTTATCTTATAATTTATATAGATACTTCTTAAAAAAACTGTTTTGTTAATGGTATTATTTCTATATTCGCCCCTCCCTGTAGCTCCTTCTAGATCCGCGCCTGGATGGAACTTGCCGATTTGTCAACCGATTATTATGAACTTTGACATGTGTATTGGAAATGAGATTCTAAAATGATTTTTTGATGAAGTTCTGGAATATGGCCAAGTATGATGGAACTTGGCTATGTCTCAACGGATTATGATGAAATTCGACATGTGTAATGGAAATTGGATTCTAAAATGAGTTTAGGATGAGTTTCTGGAATATGGCCTAGAAGAATGGAACAACACGTGCATTGGAAATGGGATTCTAAAATGATTTTTTGTTGAAGTTCTGCAATATGGCCAAGTATGATGGAACTTGCCCATTTCTCAACCGATGTTAATGAAATTTTACATGTGTATTGGAAATGGGATTCTAAAATGAGTTTCGGATGAAGTTCCGGAATATGGCCAAGTAGGATGAACCTTGGCTGTTCCTTAACCGATTATAATGAAATTTGATATGTGTGTTGGAAATGGAATTCTAAAATGATGTTTGGATAAAGCTCTGGAATATGGCCAAGTATGATGGAAATTGGTTATTCCTTACCTGATTATTATGAAATTTGGCATGTGCGTTGTAAATGGGATTCTAAAATGATTTCTGGATAAAGTTCTGGAATATGGTCAGTTGCACGGTTAGAAATATCAGTATAATTTTGTATACTACTTTCGGTATAAAGTTCTAAAATACGATTTTTCGTGTTAAATTGAATGTCTACACCCATGTTACTGCACCTTTTGACCTGTTTGGCTGTTATTGTATAAGTAAATATATGTTGGTTAAAATAGAAATTAATTCTGTCAAAACTGTCACACCAAATTTATGACACAGGTGAATGCTATCCCCATTGAAGATACCAAAGACCGAAGTTCTGATCACCTCGTGAGGTTTCAACCCTTTATATTTTAGTTTTAAAATTAGGATGAGAATATACACTTCTTGTAAATTTTTATTGCAGAGACAATATTTTTATAGGTGAAAAATTGATTGCAAGATTTGACAACAAAGATTTGAAGTTAAATAAAAGTATTTAACAGTAAACAATGATTTAGTAAATTAACGTTTTAAAATTTGTCAGTAAATATCCAGAACGTGTCACACCAACTGCAATCATGAAACTAAATAAAGTTGTAATCAAACTAAATAAAGTTGTCTAGATTGTAATCAAAAAGCGATATTTCACAAAAAAGCATAATGTGTTTTACAAAAAGTATTAGTACTCAATAGCTCCCACAATATTTATAATAGCACCCCGAAAGCTTTATTCATTAAATAAATACAGCCAATTTAGCGTTTAACTCAAAATGTATGTGTTTTTACAAAAAATACTTATCTAAATGGGTTTCTTGCATAGTTTATAATTTTATAATTTTTATAAACACAGCTAAATAACGTCAAACCCATCAAAAACATGTTAATTAGTCAAACATTTCAAAATTCATACTGTATGTAGACCGTACAACCTAGGCGGTCTTATAAATATAAATACTTCATATCCTGTAAAAATAATATCTGCTAATAAACAAAACATTTTCACTTGAAAATAAATATTTTATGTGGTGTGCTATACCTACTCTTATTATTTTCCAGCATTTTCATTGTAACAAAATTACTTAATTTGACTTTAATTTTATTTTTTGTGAACAAAATACAAAAAAAAAAAAATCTGCACAATAAAAAAGGGAGGAAATAGAGACGCAGAGAATAAAAATACTCTGACTACAAATTACAAAAGAAATACGGAACATTTTTTTTTTATATAAGTGGACCTAAGTATTTACTATGTATTTTCATCATCATCATGATTTCCCTCATTTTCCTTTTTTATTTTTTTGTTCCATTTCAATTTTATTTAATTCTGTATAAAAATGAAAATTTCTACTGCTGTAACAATTATAATTTATTGTCTCCCTTAAAATGTCGTTCTATTTAAGAGACAGGTTTGCTAGAATTTGTATTATAAATATATGTATTTTATACAAATACATGTAACTATGATACAAAAATATATATACAGTGGTAGACATTCGTATAAACGCACTATGTTTTTTGAATATAGTTCTAAGAGTAAAGTGTTTTGATTTTTTTCAAGTGGTCTAAATTGTGTCTATCATCTTAAATCTGTTGCTAAGACTTGATTAGTAAGTTGATTAGTAAAAATTTTAATGGTTTACTTTAATAAATTGAAAAATCTAAATTTCAGGTGGACATTCGTATAAACGCACTTCTGATAATGTACTAAAATAAAAACCAAAATTAGCAATTTTTCATATATTATTTTATTTAATATTTGGTCTGGCCCCGACCTTTCTGAATAACTTCGAAAATTCGAGAAGGCATTGAATTTGTTAAATTTTTGAGGGCTTAAACATTCACGGATGGCACTTTTCAAATCTTTAATTGAATTATATTGCTGTTCATTTAAATAAACTTTTCGGGGAAGGCCCTCTAAAGGTTTTCGATAGGATTGCAATCAGGACTGCAAGCTGGCCATTCAAGGAGGGGAATGTTTTTCTCGAGAAACCACGGTGTGGTCCCCTTCGAAGCATGGATCGAGGCATTGTCTTGTTGAAAATTATAATTTCTGTTGATGTTATTATCCAGATAATTTATCAAAACGTCTTCCAAAAGTTTCACGTACATACGGAACCTCATTCGTGTCGTTATAAAGCAGATGGGAAGCTCCTCGTTATAAGAAAATGCTCCGCATACCATAACACACCGCCACAAAATTACGCTTCGACCTAACGACGCCATGTTCCTCCAAATTATGCCAGTAGCAACTATAGCAGTCGGGAAAATCCAGATTAATTTTTTTTCCGTAAGAAAAAATCACACTCTGCCAATCCCTTATCGACGATATGTATTTACGAGCAAATTTGAGCGGATTATTCGTATGCATGGCCGTTAAAAGTGATTTGATCCAAAATTTTGTCCATTTTATGTTCGGTGAACTATTAAATATACGGGCAATGTGTCGGGTCGTAACAGGAAGATCCAATGGCCTGCATGATAGACGGTTTCGTGTATAGCTTTTTTGCGGATTAGACATTTCTGGTGAGCGGAGATCTTGGATAGGCAATAGTCCTGATTGCAATCCTATCGAAAATCTTTAGAGGGCCTTCCTCGAAAAGTTTATGGAAATGAACAGTAATATAATTCAATTAAAGATTTGAAAAGTGCCATCCGTGAATGTTGGGCCACAATTGATCCGAAAACCCTCAAAAATTTAACAAATTCAATGCCTACTCGAATTTTCGAAGTTATTCAGAAAGGTCGGGGCCAGACCAAATATTAAATAAAATAATATATGAAAAATTGCTAATTTTGGTTTTTATTTTAGTACATTATCAGAAGTGCGTTTATACGAATGTCCACCTGAAATTTAGATTTTTCATTTTATTAAAGTAAAACATTAAAATTTTTACTAATGGTTTATCTTATCAACAGATTTAAGATGATAGACATAATTTAGTAGACTACTTGAAAAAAATCAAAACACTTTACTCTTAGAACTATATTCAAAACAAATAGTGCGTTTATACGAATGTCTACCACTGTAGTACCTATATATTATACAATTACATAATATGTATATACATATTTTTTATACACCGCACTAACAATTAAAACGCTCACTTCAATTTCCAGAGGAGGTATGTACGAGTATAAACGTTTTTTATGCTTCCAATTTTATATGTAAATAATAATACTAATTATTTTTTACATAAATAAATGTGAGTGATTTAAAATTAAAACACTTTTGTTGAACGGGGTGTTTGAATTTGATAATGGTTTGTAGTTTGCTGGTATTTACTTCTGTATAGGAATAACCCTTAATTTTATAATAGATCAGCCGCTTTGAGTTCGATGCCTACTCTGTCTATGTCGTAAATGTCTTCAGTTCTTCCATTTTTCCGTAACAATGCTTTTGCGGCATTATTTAGAGCAAATTTTATTTCTGATATACATAAACGAAATTCATAGACATTCCATTAGTCATAAAACTTTTTAAATTTTTCGTACCGTACCCACCTCACACCTCATAGATGTTTGAAAAATTTATCAGGTTTAACGAAAAGAACTTATCAAATTTTCTTTTGATTTATTTAATTCGAAATACAATAAATATCCTTTGTCTTATAAATAAATTAATGGGGTCCCGTTAATATTCAAGGTTATGATAATCAAACGATGGATCTTGATCAGCTTTTTGAAAAACCGGTGTCACTTTATTACCAACGATGATCATTTAAAACATGAATTCAATTTGAACTACAAATTTTGTGAGTACGCTATTTTACTGTTGACTATCATCAGTCCTACTATTTTTCTTTCTTGATCCATTTTCTTTCTTCTTATGAGCTTTTATTCTTTGGTCTCACTATCTTCAGCTCTTGTTACAGTGTGTCCCCTCGGATCGATTATCCGCCAAAAATCAGTTAAAAACCTACATACTCATACTATATATAATCACTTTGTTATAAATAACATCTAAATTCTATTTTCGATATAAATTTATGCTAATTATAGTTTATTTAAATATTATCTGATTATGACAAATGATTGAATTAGACTAGAAAATAGAAATGTATTTTCGTTCTCTTATTTCACATACTCGTAATATTATAAAATAAACTATAATTATACATTTTATCTTATATACAAATTATTTACAAAATCAATACAAGAAATGAATCTTCTTGTACATACACTCTACCTACTCTTTTATACAGTACACACGTACAGTTTAAATGCGGAACTTTTCATATTTAAATATCCTGTGGTGTATTTAATTTTATTCTCGAGGTATATTATGTGTTATTATTGTTGTGATTTAGATATAATTAATTTAAATTTTTTCTTCATAAATTATATGATTTACCGGATATCATAATCAAATTTATTAAATCATATCTTATTTATGAAGTAGCTCTGCGAAAGATGTATATGTAGAAAGAAGTCAAAATTGTGTTAGAAAAAAAATCAAAGGTTTTTTTAATATTCTTGCGTTAAGATAAAAGATAAACAAATTTTATAATAAAGATTTGATGATGGAAATTTGGAAAGAATTTCTTAGAAAATGTATAATAATAAAAGATAAAACAAAAAAAAAATTAAAAATAGATAAAAATGACAATACTATGGCTATGAAAAAAACATAAACTTCGTACATTTTTTTAAAGGAAAAAATCATGTCTATTATTAATTTTGAAGTGAGAGTTTACGTATTTTTATGAACCAATTAGGTTCGCGGACCTAAATCATATTATAAATAATTTAAAGATTAAATTATGTCATATTATTCAGTTTAGAAAAGCTATTTTATTTGTAAAAAATCACGGCGATCAAATAAAATAAAATTCCATTACTTCAACTTGACTTGATAATTATATATACATATATGTATTGTATTAGTATACTCAAACTGAAATGGAAATAAAAATTGGTTTAAATAGTCTTAAAATAAATAAACCACTTTGTATAATTTTTTGTTCAAGTTTTTGGACAGTATAATAATGAACATTTGGCCACTTTATACTACCTCACTTGGCCATATTCCAGAACTTCATCCAAACGCATGTTGAATTTCTACAAAATCGGTACAAAAATTTCCAAGCTCCATCTTATTGGCCATATTCCAATCCTTCATCTAAATATTATTTTAGAATCCATAAATCTCCTAATCCCTATATCTCCTTATAAATAGTTTAAAATATAGCCAAATTCCAACCAAATTCGCCATATTCCAGGACTTCATCTAATAATCATTTTATTAACACATTTCCTTCGTAAATGTCGAATTTCATCATAATAGATTAAGAAAAGAACTTCATTTAAAATTAATTTTAGAATCCCACGTTAGCCAAGTTCCATCCAAACTGGCCATATGCCAGAACTTCATTTAAAAATCATTTTTCTTCGATTTACGGACATGACAAATGTATGATCAAGGTTTCGGTATAGGGATGAAATATTCGCAATTACGGACAAAATAATTTTTTCTCATTTTCTTTGTGCTTTCAGAGACTCCCAAAAATAGATTATACGGGAGATAAATTAAATGTATACTCAGCTTATATAAAAATGTTTGGAAAGCGAACAGTGAGTTGTGATGGGAAGTGCGTGAAAAAACCGCTTAAAGCAATAACGTTAGAAATAAAACTTGATATTTTAAAACGGATTGATGCGGGCGATAGAGATAAAATTGTATCAAGTGTACGATACCTTTAACTGCACAAAATATTTCAAAGTAAACAACTAAGGTTATGGAAGAGGTGGAGCGGTTGCTTAATGTGTGGATAGACCATTTAGCTAACAGAAACGTATCTTTAAGCACCATGGTAATTCAAGAAAAAGCAAAATACCTTCACATACATTTGGTAGCTAAATATGGTGAATTAACTCGCGCGGATCCGTTTTTAGTTAACAAAGGGTGGTTTGGGACTGTAGGAGAAGCAGGTAGTGCAGATTCCGAAAAAGCTCAAAACTATTCTGAGGAGTTTTTAAAAATTGTAGACGGTGGATACACATTACACCAGTACAGCGATTTTGGTCGCAAAATGAGGATTCATTTGAGGATTACCGGAAGGCAATAGTATTGGTAAATTGTATTGGTGTTGAATGTGCATTTTTTCTTTCAATTTTTCGTTTAATATGATGCAAATAAGAGAGATAAAATAACGCGAGTAATAGGGATAACATGATACAAATAAGAGGAATAAGCTCAGAAGAGAACGATTGATGTATTAAATATTGAGGGGACTGAGATAGAACAACAAATTTCGAAAAAAAAAAAAAAAATTAAAAATATTACCTACGAAGCGAGACTCAAAATAAAAAATATTAACCAAAAAAAAAAACAAAAAAGTTAGAAAACAAAATGATTTTGCTTATTTGGTTTAGTATTGTGTTTGTGTTGCAACTCATGATGGTCGGTTGCTATGCTATACTAATTCAATAAGAAGAATGTATAAATTAAAAATCATTTATTTATATTGTTAACCGAAATTGAGGACCGAAAATTTGTATGTGGCGTAATTAATTACTTTTCAATAATAATTAAATATTTCACAATTAATTCTAAAAAATGAATTAATTCATAATTAAAATTTTAATTAATTAATTGATTTTAAAAAAATTGATGTAGCAAAATTAATCCTTTATTAAAAATTAATTAATTTCACGGTAAAAATTTCGCGAAATTAATTAATTTTTGTCGTTAGAATTAATTGTTGGTAACTTAATGTAAGGGGCCAATTTAATTAAATTATACCTAAATTGTTATTAGTTATAATTTTTTTTTATGAAAATCAATAAATAATTAATTAAAAGAAAAATTATAAATTATATTATATCACAATTATCACAATCTGCTTGTACAATAAACAACAATAGACACAAAAATATTTATGAATTCCCCATGTCAGAAGAAAGGGAAAAATAACTCAAGGCGAGCGTAAGCACCAAAAATTTGAACCGATTCACCCGATTCGTTTATTTTTGATACTTACCACGAGGAAACGCATGAGAAAATACACTAATACAATAAAAAATATTTTACGGCACACAATAGCAAAATGTGTATTATACGTTGTGTACATATACAAAATTCTCAATCCTCAATCCTCATTTTGCGACCAAAATCGCTGCACTGGTGGATAATGTCGATGAAACGAGTAACGCTAAAAACGAAAAACAGCTTCAGGATTCAAGGCAGCTAAAGATCGAATTACAATTTTGATTGGAGGAAATGCTACTGGGCATCACAAATTAAAACCGCTTCTAATCTATCATTCAGAAACTCCAAAGGCCATCAAAAATGTTAATAAGTCACAACTTGGAATTATTTGACACTCAAATAAAAAAGGCTGGATGACTACACGAATTTTTGAGGAATGGTAAAAAAAAGATAAATTAAATTCAGTTAGAAAATTCAACACTTATCAAAATATTTTAATCAAAGCCCTGTTAATCGTTGACAATGCCCGCAGATATTTTCGAAATGTTGGAATGTGATAATGAGAATATTTCCACTGAAGAGTTGTTCACGCTAGTTAAAGAAACCAGCGATGCACGACAGACGTCAAAAGTAATGTCAAAAGCTTTAAGGAAATTACTACCCTCGAGACAAAATCCGCTCTTCCTGAGCATAGATTTATTTATTTTAAAAGATAAATGATACGGGTATTTTGCAGGCAATTATATAAAATTCAAGTCAACCCGTATCATATCAACGGACTATCAGTGCTCACATACAGCTATAGAAACCGTTTTGCGTCGCGGCGGTTTTAACGTAAGGCGAGAAAGATGGGTAAAGAAAAAAACCCTGTATCTTAAAAAACAACAACAACAAGAAAATTATTTTCCATAAATATGATTTTTGCTGTTGTTGTTGTTTTTTAAGGTACAGGGTGTCAAATATTTAAAAATTCAATGCACTTGGTATTGTATTTATTTATTGCTATAGAAAAAAAACTATCATAATTATCCGAAAAAAATTATAAGATTGGGCTCTTTTAAAAGATACATGAACAGGAATTATAAAATAATTATAAAAATTTTATCTCTCCTTTTTAAAAATGGCCGTCGAAAGTTTCTTTTTGGATTTCTCCCATGTGCTTGTTTTTTTCACAATTTAGTTCTATTAGACATCCTAAAAAATCAGGACAGCATCTCGTTTCGTTTTCGAGTAAAATACGTTTAAATATAATAAATTTGTAGATTGTCATACTAAAACGTATTTTGCAAGAATACAAAAAATAACGGTGTTCTAGTTTTTTGATATGTTGTAAAATATTAATTGTGGAATTCTTTAAAAAAAAAAAAAAATAGGTTTTTGAGCAAATTGAAAAAGAACATTTTGGCGGGAACATACTATTTTTATACTTTTTTATTAATTACTATTAACTTACCTTTAAAATGAGCTCAAAATCATAATTATCGGATAATTACTTGTCTTTTTATTGCTATAAATACAACATCATGATTATCATTTTTTTCAAAATTTGACACCCTGTATCTTTAACAACCACAACAAAAACCATTTCAAAATTGTTTGTTTAATCAAGGCTATGCATTCAAAACATAAAAATCATAAAATTAAAACATGACTTATGGCTCCATATAGTGAATTTGTGATTTCACGTATTTTTCACCATATGTCGAACAATCTGAAACGTAAACATATCGGTGTTTTCATAATATCGAACTTCGATAAAATGCGACTCCGTAAAACTGATTTCTCAAATCATAACTTAAAATTAAATTTTCAAAATTTGAATTCTATTTGTTTAATCACCGACTATATAAATCTTGTTGGCTTGGCGCCTCAGCAGCGCTTATAGAGGCGTCATAATATTCTTGTGATATCTACTAAATTTAAACGCCATAACATTGTATGTTAATCAAGGGTTTCGGAAACGGCGATGAGTCCTGATTTCGGGAAACGTGGTCCTCCGTTGAGGCTCAGATATTTTTTTAAATTGTTCCTCCTAATTGTTGTTGTTGCGTTGTTTGTTTTGTTTCTGTGACTTTATTTGTTGTTTTTATGGAATTCAAAAATTAGCTCCGGATACGAATGAGTCCTGCCAATTTGGATTGAGATGAAAAACAGTTTGTATGATGAAAGAGGGATTCAAAACCGGTTACAACGGAACTCAGTTTGTGGTATGGAATTCCAATGGCCAATTTGAATTGTGATGAAACCCAATTGGGATGAAATTTAGTTTTCCATTTTAATACCAATATACCGTTTCTCAACCAATGGAGATGGAACTCGGTTCTTATGATGAAAATGGGATTCTATTATGAGTTCCGGATGTGGTTCCGCAACACTGACAAATTAACCATTACTTTGCGGTTGATTTTTTTTTTGGCTCTTATGGTCTATTCTATACTCATTTTTATTTTCGCTATAGGCAAAATCGATATTCTTAATGTAATTTGTGTGTGATCTTCACATTTAGTTTTCTTAAATATATAGTAGTCTTCATTATTTGTTATGCAGCATAGATTTAGTGATTATTTTATTTAATTTTTACCGTTTAAAAAATATCAAGTTTGTCTAATAAATAGCTTAAAATGATGGACCACAAACTTTCGCCGAGCAAGAGCATAGTTGCGTTTCAGGTTAACGTTCGAAAATTTAAATTTTTCTGTTCAAAATTCAAAATTAACCAAATTTTATTTAGATGTTTTTCGACTACCCGTTTTCGATGTACCAAAAGCAATTTGAAATTTTGCAACCCGATAACCTATTTCATATCCAAAATTTGAAGTTTTATACTGTCGATTGGATTGGCATGCTTTTGATCGGTGTTCATTTTATTTCCCATGAGTATCGCACTCTATACTTTCCAATGGTCAATAGAATTTTAAAATTTCCCGATCGAATATTTAGCGTTAACGAAATTAAAGTTTTTGAATATTGAATATCAATCAAGATTTTTGATTTTCGAATTACATTAATACTCTAAACTCTTGTTTTAGGTATTTGTATCAAAAATGATGATAGGTCTTAGGAAATTATTTGATTGAAGTGTTCGACCAAGCTTTAAGCAAGATCTCCCGGAGTTATTAATGGCCGGGCCTCACCGAACACCTTGTTACATAAAACATAAAGAGGATTTGGATAGGTTTAGTTAGTTAGATAGAAATTGACCCGGTTACAGACACCTAAGTATAGCCAATAGTTAGTAACACAATGACAGCACATTTCGAATCTACTTAAAACTGCACTCTGAAATAAAATTTATTAGTATACTGAATCAGATTCCTGCGCCCTTCTGAAATCCTAATCGTAATTAAAAATATATAATACTCATAAATTAATTTGAAATTGACTTAAAACTAATAAATATAATCGAAATCGACTGATCATTCACACGATTTCCTCCATACTGGTCCCTGTCGCTACTTATGAATATACTTAAGTTCACGCTATAGTACATAAGGAGTTTCAGCAAGATTATCCACTAAATTCTATGAGTTTGAAAATTATAAGGCGCTGTTACTAGATATGATTGATGGATTAGGTTGTACGGCCCATCATTATAGCAGGATTCGCAAACTCCAGGGTCCCATTCCGTACACCCGTATACATGTAACAAAACCTAAGGCTAAGATAGGATTCTTAGTTGGGAGAGACTCGACCCGGATACAGCCACTCAGCGAACGGTATTTAGTAAAAATTGTTAGTAATTATATAATCGAATTATAATCGCATAGTTAGTACAGAATAACACACTTTCTAAACTACAACTTATTCACTACTTTTTGATCCAGTAGGGTTGATCCAATTTAAAATTAAATTCTGAAAATCAGGATTAATTTTAATCTCTATAATAATGATTAATACTGTAACTATATTATAATCTGAAAAATTAATTAACCATACAATTAACCTAATCAACAATAGCCCACCTATCTTAGAAAGAAAATTAATATAATTCTAATCTACTTTTATGTTTTATTAAAATTACAATTAAAACTGCACTCTAAAATGACCTTTATTAGTTTGCTGGATCAGGTTCCTGGGCCCTTCTGCAAATTATAATCATAGTTAATTTAGAATTGACTTAAAGCTAATAAATACAATCGAAACCAGCTGTTTATTTACATGATTCCCTCAATACCGGTCCCTGTCGCTACATATAACTACTATTTAGTTCAAACTATATAATACATGTATATAATAGTTTCAGCAAAATCTGCCAATCAGATTCTAGGCGTTTGATCTGAAATGGGCGCTATCCTGTAATGAATTATAATTAATGTTACCAGTAACCAAAATTAATTATAAGGCGCTAATAAACCCTGATGCTTTAATGTGTACGACCAAGCCCCCAACAAGTTTCCCGGAATACGCCGGGTCCACCGTACACCCTTTTACGGATAACAAAACGAGGGACAAGAAAAGTATGTTAGTAATAAAGCATCAACCCGGCACCAGACACCCAAGAAGTTGATAGTTAGTAAATAAAACAACATTTCTAAACTACATGAATATTAACTGCTTAATTCCTGGAGCTTTGAGTTGGGCCTTAACTTTATTCCTGAAAATTAGGATTAAAATGGTTAATTCTGGAACAATCTTAGATTCTGAAACAAGTTAAATTATTTATCAGTATCCTTAAAATAAAGCCCTCTAACCACCTATGATCTTATTAATCTAAGTCTACTTAAAGTTATATCTGCAGCAATCCTATAAATAAATAATTTAAAAAAGTCCTCTTGGTGACACCCCTTCAATATTAACAATTTATTAACTATTTTATTATTTTATCAAAAAGCTTGCAAAACTATTGCTAACTTAGCTTCCTTCTGGAACTCCTCCAATCGTCACCAAAAACGTAAACACCCACTTATACACCACTCAGAAAGTCCCTCTATAGCATAGTTTTAGAACATAGGTAATACATTTTACCCAGATTCAATTAATGATAAAATTCCAAATTAATTCGATACAAAGTTTCTCGAAATTTGCATTGGGTTACTCCGAATATTTCTGAAAATCAAGATCTATGTAAATTTGTTAATTGTCCCCAACTACTACTTCTAAAATAAACTAAAAGTTATTAAACTCTGAAATCCTCATGGTTTAGTTGTTAAAATGGCTATAGTAAATGTAATTAATTAATTAAATTTCTCATCACGCTCATTAATCCCTCAGAAACTTTAAATCAAAAACCAATTAGTATTACAATATAAAATTAACTTGTTTAAAATATAAAATTAGCCAAACGTAATTAAAAGAATTAATTAATTACAAACAAATTATTTTTCATTAAAATTGTTAAATACAATATATAGCAGAGTTATTTATTTAATTAACATAAATTCTAAATATAAGGATATAAACAACTCTTATATTACAAACTAGTGTATAACCAATATAAGTAGAACAAAACTATCTACCTTATACGAAGGAAACTTTGAGAACTTGAAACTTGAGTACTCAAGAAGGATTATTCAACAATATTTACCGCAACAGACAACCCCTTTTGGCGAAAAAGAACGGAAAAACCTGAAAAAGATGAACTCATAAATTGACATCAAACAGATGTATTAAAAATGAACATAAAACTACCTTGCATGTAGTTTTTATTTTTTTATTTTATAATGTGTCTTCGCTAAATGCACATTTCAATTTCAAATGCAAAACCTTACAAATGTGTATTGAATTTATGTGGCTCATGTTAATAACGACACTATAAATATAAATTGGTAATGAAAATTGAACATAAACACATCAAAAAACCAGAATTAAAAGATAATAGAAACGTACACTAAAATCCACATAAACAAAATAAATAAATATTTCCATACACTCTTCCTCTGCGCATTCAATATTTATGCATATGCACATGCGCAATAAATCTTTTCATATGTATAATCCTTAGTACGCAATTACGCATACTTCTTCATGCTTTCATTATATGCCATGCACAATATTAAAATATTAAAATTACACCAAAAATTATAAAAATTCCACTACAAACCCATTCTACAGTGACTCACAACCTATTTGATCCAGTTGCATTTCATTAATAAATTGTAAATATCTCGCGATGTCTTATTTTGTTTGAGAGAAATAGAGAAATGGATCAAACAAGCCGTGGATCACTGATGTATTTAATCTGCCATTAAAACTACATGTACGATGTACGAAAATATAAAACTTTTACCAATAAGCCCATTCTACGTATTAATCTTCGATATGTTTGTTCAATTGTATTTAAAATAAAAATAAAATACGTATACGTATTTGAACTAGATGAAACAAGAACAGACATGCGTATTAAATTTAACCGCGTTTATTAAATTGGAACAATTTAACTTTTGATATAAAATCAATCAAAAGAAGCTTTATGCACTAGAATTTTATATACAATTAAACAGACACTAAAGCCTAAATCATGCAATTAATTTAGAAATCATGAAATTTGATTTCCTTCATTTATAAGTACAAAAAACATTGCCTGTAAATGCATCCCGATGGATTACATTTTCCAAATTCACATTTAATTATTTCACTATACCACTTATTTCTTCACTCAAAAATTGAAAAATTAAATTAAATTAAAATTAATTGATTTTACACTTCACTAAAAATTTGATTACATAATTTAAAATAATCAAAACAATAAATTACACTAAAAACTTTTACTTTATGGAGCAGACAAAAAACACGACTGTCTCCTTTGAACGTTTATCGCCGACCCTCCTTGATAGGTCTTAGGAAATTATGTGGAAATTTTCAAAATTTTGATTTGAAAACTTCGGTTAGACTTCCATGTCAGCCTCGTTATAGGCTCAATAATTCACCGTTTGCAATCAGATGATGATAACACCCTTTTATGCCCTGACTCGATTAAGATTCGAATCAGTTACAATTAAACCTTAAAGGCCGCAATTTAACTAAGGCAACTAAGCTAAGGCGACAATGTAACTCAAAAAACCTCGATGTTCACTCTGAGAAATATGAGGGATTTTTGTCATTGAGGGCCTCGGAGGCCCCAACGAAAGAAAGGGAGCTCGAGGACTTGGTGGATAGCGTTACTAGCGTATGCAACCGATCTTACAGTGCTTCTTGCTAATTGGTTGGGGCTAGAGGAAAGCAAAAGCCTGTATGGCGGACCAGGAAACTGAGGACCTATCGTAAGGAAAACTTTTAATAAAGCCAAAGGTACAACGGAGGTTTAGGATTGGGACTCATATTATGATGGACTAAGGATTTATAGGAGAGAGTTAAGGAAGGCGCAAAGGTGGTCTTAGAGGCTCTTCTGTGATAAAATGGAAGAGGTTTCTGAAACTTCCCGTCTTTAGATGATTCTTGCCAAAAGTACAACCAGTTCCAGTTTTTTTTTATTAAAATCGGACAGGTCGTAAACAGCTTATAGGAAACACTTTCAGTGTGCATAGAGCATATCGTAAATAGGAAATTCTATAAGCTTTGAGACAAAAAAGTCGACACGAAATCGATATCTTGGCGGTAACTTGGTTATATCCCAGCCGATTATGGTGAAATTAGACATTTGATAGAAATGGTAAATATGGCTGTGATAGAATATGACCAAGCAGGATAGAACTTGGGGATTTGTTAGCAAATTTCGATAAGTGCGATGGAAATGACATCTAAAACGATTACAGATTAAGTTTTGGAAATGGCCGATTAGGATAGAACTTGGCTATTTCTTAACCTATTACGATAAGATTCGACATGGGCAACGGACATGGGCTCCTAAAATAGTTATGGAATGAAGTTCTGGAATGTAGCCAAGTATGATGGAACTTGGTTATTTTTCTTAACTGATTATGATGAAATTCAACATGTATATACGATGCAAATCGGATCCTCAAATAATTATTGGCTGAATTTTTGGAATAAGGTGAATTATAATGGAGCTTAGCTAATGCCTAACCGATTATGATGAAATTCAATTCGATAATATAGATGTTGCACTCCAAATTCAATCTTTTACAAATCAGGTTCATCAATGTGCAAATCAAATTCACCTTTATCCAAAGCATATTCATATTCATCCTTTTCCAAATCAAATTCAAACAGCAAAATTCAAATTCATCATTTATGAAAATATCACAATGAAATTAAAGACATTGGATTAAAGTTCTTTGACTCACTGATAATTCGTATTTAGAATTTTTGAGATTCTTTCGAAATTATTGAAAATATTTAAATTATTCCAATTGTTTGATATTGGTCTTCGGCGTAAAAATTGTTTTTCTCGATTGAATGATGAACCAGGAAAAAATTATTAGTTGTTTGTCCTGGTACTCTGTGGAGGAACTAAACTTGCACTAACACAGGGTGCCAGCTGTTTTTCCTTAACCCGCGACTGAATGCGATTCCATCGCGGTTTCTCGTGAAATGTTGGTTTCTAAATTTTGCCTTTTACACCAAAGAATCATATATGTACAAGTTACTAAAATCAAATGTAAATAATACTCTATATTTTAGTGTTTATAAATTATTTGTATTTCCATAGTTTTATAAATTTCCAAAATTTTAAATTTAATGTGTTGCATTTATAGTAGTATTAATTGTCTAAATTAAATAATTCCTAATACAAATTCTAAATTTCAAGTAAAAATTCTCTAAATATCCGAATTCTTAAATTTGACGAATTTCTAAATGAATACTAACATTAAAGATTTAGATCTTTAAACTCCCATTTTCCATTTTTACCATCCCAAATTCGCAATAATTTTATTAAATTCTAATATCCTGACAATAGAAAAGTTTTAATTTTTCCTAAATTTCCTAATTTCTTTTATTTCCAAACTACTTTACAAAATTCGTTAATTTCTAAAATCAATAATTCCAAATTCTAAATAAAATCCTAAATTAATTTTTCCACTATTAAAATTTCCGAACTCCAGAATTCTTGAATTTGATAAATTTCTTATTTAAGCTTCTAAGGGTTTTCGCTTTCTAAATTCCTGACACTTAGGATGAATTTTAGAGTGAAGTTCAGGGTTAGTTTTAAAGAGGGTTTTCCAATAATTAAACGGTATATTTTAGAGTGAATTTTAAGTAAAATTTTAGGGTTAATTTTAGAGTGACTTGTATGTTGAATTTAAGAGTGAATTTTGAAATTAATATGTCGTAATTTTAGGAAGAATTTTAAAATAAATTTGGGGTGAATTTATGATGAATTTGATGGAGACTTTGGTTTGATTTTGGAGTGAATTTAAGATGAAATTTAAGGCTGGGTTGTACGGTGAAGTTTAAGGCGCGTTTTAGGGTAAATTTTTAGTTGAAAAGACATTATATGGTAAATTTTGAATGAATTTTAAATTTAATTTAGATCAATTTGGGATGAATTCTACAGTGATTTTTACAATGACATCTAAGGTGAAGTTTATAATAATTATAGTGGAATTTATGCCCCTATTTTATAATATTAACTTGTTATTTTGTATCTAGAATATAAATACAGTAAATTTATTAAATTAAATAAATTGTGTTGGTTTCATATCGTCTACGATTGAATTTGATTTGGAAAAGGATGATTGCGTTTTATAAAGGGTCGAATTTGAAATGCAAAACCTATATACGATGGCAATAAGATTCTAAAATTATTTTTTAATGAAGTTCTGGAATATGACCATTTAGGATGGACTTAGGATGACCACTTAGGTTAGCTATATGTCAACTTAACATAAAATGAGAACGAAATTTTTAATTGATTTTTATAATTCCGCGACCCCATATACACCACCGTTAGAAGAGTCGCGTTGCGAAAACACTTCGTTTTTTCGTACGTGTACATGAAGAAAAATAAACAAATATAGCGAAACGTTGAATAAAAATCTTTGTATGTATGGGTTCAATCAATTTTGTTATTTGGTACTTTTATATTCACATTTAAATCGCTGCACCATCCGTTCTGGATCATTATACAAAATTCAGTATGTTCCATCTTTCAGATCAAGTACTCATCCAAGACAATAGTTCTAATCTATACAACTTAGGGTTATCGGCATTGCAAGGTATTTTGATGTTAGTAGTGAACGTTGAGAGTATAAACACGAATGCCGGCGGCGAAACGCTCCTTGTTATTCCGCCCCCCCCCCCCCCCTTAGTATTATCATTCGAAACTCATCACTTCCTTAAATGTGTAGTTACTACTGCTAAGAACATTGATCTCTAAAACTAGAGATTATATATTTTGTGTTGAACTTAATAATTTTGAGATCAACTTCAACTGAAGATTGTACTAGTGGATGAAGTAATTTTACTGCGCTACCATCCAAACCTGTCAAGCGGAATATCATCTAATTTTTAGATTATCCAGATATTTTAAACAATCTACTGTCAACTACTTAAATGTGCAAGTTACATTTTCGTTAAAACTTTTTTCCACGGTTGAAATTTTATTTAATTCTACTTATAATTAAAATTAAAAGAATACAAACCCTAATAGGGTTTAAACAAGTAAATAATGAGCATTCACCCACTTAAGAGTTATATATAGAATTTACTCCAGCAGATACATTTTGTGATTGTACCTATTCCTACGTAAGCATTAATAATTTTTTCTAAGAAATTGTAATACAAAAAATATCTAATTCCTAACATAATCGTTTCTTTATTTCTCATATAACAGCATACGAGTACTTACACTGATATTTTTATTATTTGTACATATTTACAAATTTTCAAACAAAAAAATTAGATTTCAACAAAAACTTTTGAGAAACTTTTTACAGTTTTACATCTAAGTAAATAAGAAATTAACTTGTGTGTTGGAAAGTATCGGAATAAGCAATTCGTTTAAAGTACAAGGGAAATAATAAGGTGGTGGTGACCTCTCAATGACGGAGAAACCCATTTAAATGTTTAGGTAATAAATAATTTACCAGTAAGTACATTTTATTACACAAATTATTCGAAAAACAGTATATTGTCAAAATAGTACAATAAATGAATAAATCAGTAATTACGTACTTCCTTTATAGTTCTCCATTATGCCAAAAAAAAAAAACTAAATGACAGAAGTGTGAAGGAAATTATAATTATCATAAATAATAAAATAATTATTCTTTAACTGTTTATATATAATTTCAAAATTAATTAAATTTCTAACACCTATTTAAAAATGATTGAAATAGTCTTCAGTTGTGATGAAAAAGGTACCGCCAACTGTCAAAATTATCTGTTTTTCGGCACACTCTGAAGTATTTAACAATCGATATTAAATTTTTAGTTTGTAAATTGTTTTAATAAAATTTAATTGAATTTTTATTGTTTTAGTTTGAAAATCAATAATATTTATAATTATTTTCAATTGAGACATTAAATTTTATGTGACTTAGGAACTACGTCAAATGTATACATGTATGTGATCATCAAATTAAATTTAAGCTTGGTAAATAATGAATTTTAATCGTACAATCCGATAAATATGAACAGTGATAATAATAAACCTTTAGCTTGGAAAATTAAAAAAAATAGAAAAGGCCTTTTTCTCAAATTTAATATTTCACTTGGGGACACCTAACAACAACCATCTTCATCAGAATTTTGTTTAGGTGTCTGCCGTTCAAAATCTAAGCAACCACATGCAAATTCATTTAATTTTCACATCACAAAATAAGTGAGTAATCCCAAATTTATAATTAATGTAATCAAATTATAAATTCCACAAATTCACAAAAAAATAAAAAAACAAAAAACAATTAATTTAAAAATAACATCAAAATACAAAAATTCAATTAACTTAATTATATGTAAATAATTTATAATATGCTAGAAAAAAATTAAATTAAAAATTACAAAGGCTGAAAGTAAAGTAAAAAAAATTATTTTTAGTTTAAGTTTAAATTTTCCAATATTTGAAATTTATCTCATAAATTTGTTATTTTTGAATTTTTTCACTTTTTAATAAGAAATTCAATCAAAATTTTTTAAATACAATATTTATAATCTGAATTACTAAATTAACTTTTTGATTACATCATTATTGTGTGAAATTTTAATGATTTGCATGCTTGTATAGAAATAGATGGTTCGGTATTTCATATACAAATGTAATTATGTACGTGTCAGTGTCAGAGCATTTCACATTTAGTTAGATGCAACTGTGTTTTGCTATTTACTTTACATATAGATATTTATATAGATATATGTTCAATTAAAACTTATCTACGGTTCAATTTTTCTAAATATTCCCGATGAGAAATTTAAAGTTCATATCACAAATATTATGAATTTAAAAGGACTGTTTGCATTAAATTATGAAAATATTAGAAAAGCACATATTTGTAACGGTTGTTGAAAAAATTGGTTCATTTGTGTAAAGTAAAATATGGCCAAGAACAGTTCTTACTCATTATTGCAAAATTTGAATACTTAAGCACGTATTTTGACGTTAATGAAAATTGAAGCTCTCATTGGTGTAAGTGTAATACCATAGCTAGATCTAAAATAATGATTAAAATACAATGGCTACCTTCTACATACAGCAAAAATAATTTTGTTTTAACTGGTTAATTGTTACTGGTTTATTGGCGTATACATTATGTTACTTGTGCATTCAACAGCGGTGTTAAATCGGACGAGTGGAATGGTCAGTTCTTTCCGTTTCTTTAAAATAATAATTTCTATTATACAAATTTTTATTTTAATAAATAAGAGGGTTTGATGGTAGTGGAACAATAAGCGCTGTCCTTTTGAAACAACCTCTCTTTTGAATTTAAATTTCAAACTAAACGTTTCGCATCATAACCATATAATCATTTGTAGTGCACAAATAAGCAGCCTTAAAAAAGACCAATTATGTGGCAGTTTTTCAAAAATAAAATATTCTCTTTTTTATATATATGGGAAATTCCATATTAGTCATCGGGACATTTCTAAATATTTACAATTTTCATTTTATTAATTTAACCCATAAAGAATTTTTTGTTTTGAAAAGTGCCTAGCCATTAAGTAAGGTTGATATGTACCTCTTACAGCATTTAGAAATATTTTCAACTTGTAATAATCGGTACTGTGAAAATAAATTGCAATTATGTTGTACAAAACGCTGTTAGTCATAATCTTAATAATTTGACATTCACATATAAGGGTTTTCCAATAAGGACTCAATAACTTTTTTTTTTAATACAAGCAAACCATTTGAGATATCTCGAAAATTGTATTATTGGCTCGAAGTACAATCAAAACATTTATGTATGGAATTCGACATCGTTCATATGCCCACCACGGAAACGTTTGCATGCGTCGATCCGTTGAACCCAATTTTCGATGACTCGGCCACATATTTCGACGAAAACGACCGCTATGTCTCGTTTAATATTGGCGCTGAGCTCCTCGAACGATGCCGGCTTGTTGGCATAGACCAATGATTTAACGTAGCCCCATCAAAAAAAGTCTAGAGGTATTGTGGTAACGTGACGGTCATTTTCATCAACGAAAAAAAAACGGTACAATGACACCACCAGCATGAAAACCACACCATATAGTTATTTTTTGTGGATGAAGTGGTTTTTCTTGAAGCACATGAGAGTTTTCATCTGACCAATAACGCATATTCTGTTTGTTGACGAAGCCATTTAGCCAAGATGATTTTGCGATGAAATTGGCGATCTTCTTCCAACATTGTCAGAGCCCAATCCGAGAACGTCCGTCGCTTCATATGATCGAGTGGCTTTAGTTCTTGTGGTTAACTTTATCTTATAAGGGTGCAAGCCAAGATCTATTCGAAAAATTCGCCAAAGTGTGGTCTGAGCGATGCCCAATTCTTGAGAGCGCCGAGGAATCGACTGTTTTGGTTCGTTTGCGATGAACGCTTGAACGGCAGCAATATTCTCGGCACTTCGACCAACCCGTTGTCTCAGTAGCACGGAAATATCCGACAGCGAATATTTAGACTCAATTTTTTTCACTAGATTATGAATCGCTTGTCTACTGGGACGATAATTACGAGCAAAAATTGGAATTAACGCTCGAAGTTGCAGTCACCGACTCGGAATTTTTGTAGTAAATTTTAATTATTTGTAAACGTTGTTCATTCGTGTACTTCACTATGATGAAAATGTTGTCTTTACTGAATGTTTTGACACTGACAGTTTGATTATTGGTTTAAGGATGCGTTCACAGTGAAAGTTCAAAGATGTCAAGTCCCAAATGGAAAACCCGATATTTCATCAATTTTCTGCGAGTTCATTTAAAATAAAAATGAAGTTACTACTTATCTATTAGGTGGGATATATGCTTATTAATAAATCAATGATTAACAAGTTTTAGGGTACTTTTAGGGGAAATTTTAATAATAAAAAATTAGGGGAAATTTTAATAATAAAAAAATATGATGGCAGGTTGATTACGGATTGGTATCATAAAGAAAGTTGGTCTGATCGTTATTTAAATTATAACTCTCATTTACCTAAATCGTATAAAATCAACACTATATTGTAATATAACACATCTCACTAAAAAAATTTTATCTTTATCAAACAATCTTTTCCATAATAAGAATATTCGACTGCTTACCCAAACCATAGACAATCATAATAGATCTCTCATTTGACTAAAAACAGAAAATAAAAACAAAAATTTTCCTTTCCTTCCTTCCATTATTGCCTTATAAAATACACAACACAACGATACATTGGAATTATCAGAAGTTTTTGTTTTTTTCCTTTAGTTACTATGAAATGAGAAATCTAGTATGAATGTCTATGCCCAAACTTTGCTTCATAATAGTTACCCTTTATATTTAATAAAATCTGTCATCAATAAAACGGTTCAAAATCGTTCTTATGGCAGTCCATTGAATAATGATCAACAAAACCCTAGTAAGGTATCTCTTTTGAACTTAAATTACCAGAAATTTTGAAAAGTTGCCGATATACATTAAAAATTAAAAGGGGGTGTGTTAAGCACAGGTTAGTCAACGGCGGAATAACAAAATTCCAGATGTTGTTGTGGTTTTTTCTTTATTTTTTTTTTTTTATTATAACCCGACGTATTAGTAATTTTATGGGATGGTATGAGTATGGGAATAAAACAGTGCGGGGTCGGTAATTGGTGAGAAACGGATTTCTATCTGTTCGTTGAGGATATTTTGATTAAGAAATATAGCTTTTCGGATTTCGTAAGATTCTACGTTGTCTAAACGTCTGCTTTTTGGTTGTACATGTAATATTTCTAAATTGTTTAAACTGGATGTGTGATTTTCTAACGTTAAATGATTATAAAGGGATGATTCATGGCTACCAGATAAATGTTCTTGACCTCTAACTTCAAAATTGCGCCCAGTCTGTCCGATATAAGAGGAACTACAATCATTGCAATTGATCTTATAAACGCCAGACTTGGAAAGGCGATCAATTCTTGGTTTGTTGTTAAAAATCATTTTCTTAATTGTATTATTGTTATAAAAAGCACAGCTAATATCTGTATATTGTGTTACGATGTTAATAATCCATTGGCTAGTTTTTCCTATATACTCTAAGCGGCGCCAATTTTTCGGCATTGGGCTATCAGGTGGATAAAATAATTTTTATTTTTACAGTTTAGTAGATACTCCTGATGATGGCCTAACAAGCCGAAATCGATCGAGTGATTTTTTTAAACCTTTTGTAATTTTGCGAAATATTTCACAAGTATTTTTAAAAAAATTTAAAAATGTGTGTACTTTTGATATAGTTTATTTTATTTGTTTAGTAAAGTTACTTCTTTTCATCTACTGCCAAAATTTGTGATTATGGAAATAAATCGTCAATTGTGGATGTCGCGAATTTTGCAAAAATCAATAATGCCAAATTTATTACAAATTTAATTTGAAATATGTTTGTTCTCTTTGGGTTTTCTCATAAATGCTTTGGTTTTTGAAATATTTCAAAGCAATAAAAAACCTTCAAAAATTGCCATAAGTTACCGGTAACCTACCGGTAATAAAAATCGTTTTATAAATTACCGGTATAATAGTAAGTCTTTGTTTCATGGAAATCGTAATACTTTTCGAGGTAAGACCATAAATTGACATAAAGGCATCAGCAGCGGAAATATAAGGCACCTCTCCCACTCTATATTTGATTGTGCTGAGCTTGAGATACGAAAAACGAACAAAGTGAAAAATATAAAAAAAGCAAAAGGGAAACAAAAATTGAAACTACTTCAATTTTGCTATATGAGATCGTCCATTTTTAACGTTGGTAACTAGATATTAGTACAAATTGTCCATCGGATTATAGAAACTAGGTCCTTTCCGAAACCGATACTTATTTCATACGTATTGGCTTGTTCGCCGCCATCTTAAATAAGTATGAAAAATCATTCAATAAATCATCAAATTATGTATGATCGTAAATTGAATTTTGCATTATAAAATCTCGGTTTATAAAATCTTGCATTACAATTTTCAATTCAAAAGAAAATTGTTTTCTTGATTTGAAAGAATTTTATTATTTTTTTAAAGACAAAGTAGACACAGTGTATGATAGATAATTTTTAGTACAGGAACAGGGCAAAAATCACGCAGGAGATAGAAAATTTTTAAAGCATAGGTACGCCAAGTAAAGTTTTTAAAAAGAGGCATGAATGTTCCAATTGAGATTGCTGTCCAAATGAACCCCAAAATATTTAAACACGTTAACTAATTCAATATTAATACACTCAGCATGACACCCAGCAGATGCACATTTGGAAAAATTATGATAAATTACCTGACAAACATTTGCTGCTGATATTGTGCCAGTCAATTTGAATAACATACATTTCGTTTTATCACTTAGAATTAAGCAATGCTTATCAAACCATACATGTAAGACTTTAAGGTCAGAATTAATCATAGAAATGACGTCATTAGGCGATTTGCCAGTGTAAGCCAAAGCTATGTCATCGAACCCAGTATAATGACCATGTAATCTAAGTTTAAAAACCGAATTAATATAGATCAGAAATATAAGAGGTGCTAATACTGAACCTTGGGGAACACCAACGTCCACAATTTTTGGTTCACTTAGAGTGTTATTAATTTTAACTATAACTGATCTAAATCCATATTTACATATGTATGTTGTTTGCGTATTATTTCACTTTTAAATGATTTTTAAAATTAAAAACACAAATTTTACTTTTATATTTATTAATTTTTATATTTTATAAGTTTGCTCCTTATAGTGAAATTATTTAGTTTTTATTTTAATTTTTCAAAATCGATGTAAATTAGAAAATGACCATTCGTTGAAAAATAACCTAGAGCTAGTCAGTAAAATAGAAGGTATCAACATACCAAATAATGGAAAATTAGCATCGTTCGACGTCACGAACATGTACTCGAATATACCCATAAGAGAAACATTGGAGATTATAAGGAATTTATTAACCAATCGAGATATAGGAACACACGTCGTAGATGAAATAATCCAACTATTAGAAGAAATCACAAACCAAAATTATTTTAAACACGAAACTAGATTTTACAAACAAATAGATGGTCTTCCGATGGGCAGTCCACTATCCGGCACATTGGCTAACATTTATTTAAATTATTTCGAAAATAAATTTATTATGAACAACAGAAATAAATTCTACAAAGATATCGTTTACTGGCACAGATACGTAGATGATATCCTGATCCTATTTACGGGTACAATCAGACAACTAAATCAATTTTTAAATTATTTAAACGAATTACACCAAAACATTAAATTTACATTAGAAATTGAAAATAATAAAAATTTAAATTTCTTGGATTTAAATATAACTAATTCTGATTATCAGCATAAATTCAAAATTTTTAGAAAACCAACACAAACCAGCCACACAATCCATGAGAAGTCAAACCATCCATACCAACACAAGGTTTCAGCATACAACCATATGATTCACAGGCTAAATAGCATCAGTATGTCAGAAATAAATTACAACGATGAGCTGAATACAATCAAATTCATCGCGAGTGAAAACGGTTACAAATCAGCAAAAATTGACTTGATGAATGAAATTTGTCGTAGCAAAATGGAATACAGACAGTCGACTACTTTGCTTTTTGATGAAGAAGTTCAACCGAAATATGTCAGCGTAGAGTATAATAAATATTCTAGTAAACATCTTCAAAAAATTTTTCAAAATTATGGGTACAAAATTGCTTATAAAACACAAAATTCTTTGGAACAAAAAATAAAACCTAAGAATGATTCAATTTTGGAAACCGGGGTTTATAAATTAAAATGTTCAGAATGCCCTTCATTTTATTTAGGACAAACTGGAAGATCATTTGGACAACGGTTTAGGGAACATACAAGGGAAATTGGCAAAATTAGGACAGAATCAAATTTCGCTCAACACATAAATGATACTCAGCACAATTACCAGGACATCAACACAAATTTGGAAGTTTTGCATCGTTTGAGGAAAGGTGACTTATTGGATCGGATGGAGGAAATAGCAATCTACAAAAATAAAAACAACCCGTTCATGCTAAACTCTAAAATCAATACAACAACTAACAAAATTTACGATTTTATTTTGAATTCATAAGTAAGCGGAGAAATTTTCCAAATTGAACAAAGAAAACCCTGAAATGTCGATTTTTTGGGTATAAAAGCGGGGAAAAATCGTTATATTATTCAATAAAGTTTAAGGAGCAGTCAACTGACGATGGTATAAGTATATAACGAAATCGATTTTGAAAAATCAAAATAAAACTAAATAATTTCACTATAAGGAGCAAACTTATAAAATATAAAAATTAATAAATATAAAAGTAAAATTTGTGTTTTTAATTTTAAAAATCATAACTGATCTGTTGGCAAGGTAGAAAGCGAACCACTTGTTACCAACTCCCCTAAATCCAATGTCATATAAAACAGTCAGAAGAATTTTATGGTCAACCATATCAAAGGCTTAGCAGCATTAATAATTAAACGAGCACAATCTTTACCAATGTTCAGTCTGTTATAAATTGTATTCAAAAACTCCAACAAGGCTGATTCGTACTCATCCCTTGACGGAATCCATGTTGATGGTTAATACATACACTAATTTGATCTAAAAAAAATGGCTCTAGTTTTCACTGCCTTCTATAAAATTTTCAAAATCACTGGCTGCAGAGATATAGGTCTATATTGCCTTTATCATTACGACGGTTGAGAAATGGGCAAGTTCCATCATACTTGGCTATAATCCAGAACCGCATCCAAAACTCATTTTAGAATCCCATTTCCCATTACACATGTCGAGATTCATCATAATCGGTTGAGAAATAGCCAAGTTCCATCATACTTGGCCATATTCCAGAACGTCATCGAAACAGCATTTTAGAATCTTAAAAAGAAATGGGCAAATTCTATCATACTTGGCCATATTCCAGAACTTCATTCAAAACTCATTTTAGAATCCCATTTCTAACACACATGTTCAATTTCATAATCATCGGTTGAGAAATAGGCAAGTTCCATCAGACTTGGCCATATTCTAGAACTTCATCCAGAAATCTTTTTGGAATCCCAGAACTTCATCCAAAAAACATTTTAGAATCCCATTTCCAATACACATGTCGAATTTCATCGTAATCGGTTGAGAAATGGGCAAATTCCATCATACTTGGCCATATTGCAGAACTTTATCCAAAAATCAATTTAGATTCCCATTTCCGATACACATGTCAAATTTCATAATAATCGGTTGATA
The DNA here is from genome assembly GCA_963556165.1 of Tipula helvola. Classification (NCBI taxonomy): domain Eukaryota; kingdom Metazoa; phylum Arthropoda; class Insecta; order Diptera; family Tipulidae; genus Tipula; species Tipula helvola. Next base: position 222,893,233 of record OY744482.1, on the reverse strand, counting down.
AATAGGCAAGTTTCATCATATAAAAAATTGGTTAACTACTCACTACAACTTAATCCAACCCCAACTCAACTCCAGCTCAACTTCAACTCAACCCGCAAATTGACTCCTAACTTAGCAAACCACATAATATGTATTATATAAAAAAATCGTAAATATTTATAAAACCAGGTATTTTGGATCAATTCGTATGGCAGGTGCTCCACCCTCTTGACGTACAGTCTCCAAAAGCTTTTCAAATCTCCGCCTTGACCATAGAAACAGATTGGCGAAAAAAATTCAAAATCGGACAACTGTATCTCGAGACACCACTGGAACAGACATCCAGACATTCAGACATCCTGAAATCCAGACAGACGGACGGTCCCTTTTTTTTATTTTTGCTTTTTTAGACTCAGAGACTGTCAAAACGTCGAGAAAAGTGGTTTTGGACCAATCAAATTTTTGATCATTTTTGACAGAATTTCAACACTTTGATCTTTTTAGACCGAGGTAATTACTAAGACTATCATTATCGACTGAATGCTTCGGTTCCAACGAGTTAATGATAGATATAATTTCATAATTGGATACGGGAAAAATTTGTAGAACAATAGTCATAAGGCAAATCGTCATTAACAGACGAGTTATCCGCGCCAATCGTTGCTCTTAATTTATTAGCAACACTCCTCAAATAACGATTAAACTCAATGGAAATTTTGAAATCACTAGTAATAAGCTCACCGTTTTCAGATAGTATACTTTAAATCGAAGATATCTTAGGCTTCCTAGTTAGAATTTCGTTCACAGGATTCCAGTTTTTTTTAGCATCTCCACGATTAACAAGGAAACGATTGGAATAATATATTTCTTTTTCATTCTTAATGTCAGCATTAATTTGGGTACAAATACTAACATAGGTGCCCCGAAGAACTGAATCACCTGAACGTTTTTTAACTTATTGCGCAATTTGTTTCTCTTGTTAATACGACTGGCAAGATTAAAAAAAATCTAAGATTATAAACGTTTGATTTACACACGACTAAAAGGCTAACAATGCTCTAGTATATCAGAAATAATGATAAGAAATTGATTAATCTGATAACAGTATCGGATTGAGTTTCTGTGTATGACCAACACGCAAATTATTATGTGCTGATGAAACTTGAGGTATCTTGAATATTATTTCAATAAAATGATGGTCTGAAACCTTAAGGTCCAAAGCTACCGCTGTAAGACAAGAAAAATCGTTAGACTGGAGACGAGCAAAAAATGAGCAATACAAGAAGTTGATGTTGCAGTCACATACGTAGGAATATTAATCAGAGATTCGAGACCGCAGGAAGACATAAGAAACATGTAGTCATTACAGCTATTTGGAAAATCAAGAATAATTACGTTAATATCCCCAATAATGAAAAGATTTCTTGCCTTAATTTTACGATATTTCTTTATCAAAAAAAAAATTCACTTAACTTTAACAATATCAGATGAAGTTATATTAAAAGCAGTTAGTAGACATGACAGGTTAGAATCATAATAAACAGAAATCCCACCTGACCTGTAAGTGTCGTTACAAGCACCAAACAACGTTTAACCATTTAAATTATACGAAGACAATTCATTGCTATTTATCCAAAATTTTATCGAATGCTTTACTCTATAATTTAAAAATTAAACAATTCGTTAGGTAAATGCGTAAGATAAATTCTATTCAATAGCAAAAAAATAAACATTTACAACATTTAAGTATTTTAATATTTTTCCTGCTTTTCTATATCTTTTATTCCTTTTACTCCTCATTCAAAAAATATTTCCCATTTTCCCCATTTATAATATCATTTTTCAGTTAAAAAGTATTAACAGCAGTATAATAATAAAAATAATGATAATATGGAAAAATTAAATTTTTGTTTTTTTGTACACTTTCTTTTTACACACATTATATGTATTTTTATATACATATAGTACATAGTACAGTACAGGGCGTTTCGTAAAATCATTACCTGGTGAGAGGATGATAAGGACACCAACATATTCACTAAAAAGAATTTCCGGCATTAAGAAACACCTTATTATAAATAAGTATTACACTCTCTTTTCTCATAATACACAGTAATTTTTTCAAAACTTACTAAACAACTATGCATACTTTATTACTAGTGAGTATATTTGTTAATGTTTTAATATGTATGTGCTGATGATGACGATAAAGATAAACTTAAAAATAACACAATAAAAAAATCGAGTAAAGTCGGGGAAAAGGAGCATAGCAGAGCAAAAAATAAATTTTGTTGTGTGCTGTGATGATGAAAATCGACCGACTAGCTACCCACCCCCAAATTTTCTCATTTTCATTTTACTTCATTTTATGTGTGTTTCACAACTGAATAAAATACAAATAAAATAAATCCTATTATTATTTTTATTATTATTGTTGTTGGTATGTATTATCGACGTACTGATGCTATTTTGGAAAAATGAAAATTGTTGTTACTACTTTTTAACTGAAAAATGATATTATAAATGGGGAAAATGGAAAATACTTTTTGAGTGAAGAGTAAAAAGAATAAGAAGATATAGAAAAGCAGGAAAAAATATCAAAAGTTCAATCTACTTAAATGTTTTAAATGTTTCTTTTTTTTTTGCTATTGAATAGAATTTTTGTTGTCGCCCTCGGTGTTGTAGTGAGTAGGACTTTGCTTTGAAACTTGGGAGTCCCGGATTCGATGATGACAAGAAGAAATTTGTCACGGTTGGATGTTATGTATGTGAATTTTACCTTAATTGTGAATGTGCGTGTATGAATTTTTTTTATTGTCTATGTGTTACTAACTCTTCCTTCAAAGGACATTAAAGCCAATAGAAGAGTAACCAAAAAAAAAAGTCTGGCAATGTTGGCAAATGCCTCAAAGGAAATGTACGTAAAGAACCACTTATTTCATAATTAATTAGAAGTATTATGTACAAAAATCCGAACTAGATACTAAAAAATTGCCAACCGCATTGAATTTATTTATTAAGTAATAATATTTTCTCCCATTTCCACATCCTATTTTGAGTGCAAAATTATTTTAAACGATTTACAATATTATTAATAAGTGTATGTATTATGTACATATACATATGTATATGTTTATATGTATGTAAACAAAAAATTGAGTTTATCTATGTTACGTATATCTCAGCAGAAAATGTTGTAATAAATAAAATAAATTTGAATTATATTTATTTATATATCATTATCATCATCAGAACATCAATATATTGCACCCAAAAATAATGTACGACTAAAATATCAAACCATTTTCCAACCGACTCATCCTCCTTTCGCAGTTTTCATCATAAATACCCTAACCTAACCTAAGGGTAGGGAAATATAAAATATTATTGTACTCTTCTAAATTTATATGTATGTATATGTATGTTTGTATATGTAAATAAAATAAATATTCTATCATCATCATCGCACTCAGAAAAAATCACAAATACATTTCAATCTTAATAATGTTATCATAAACATGTTGATGTACATGGATTTGAGCAGACTATGCTCGCGATAGTGTTGAATTTTTCAGTAAATTTACGTAAATAATAAAAATTTGTATTTTTTAGGTAATCCTAAACTTTAGCCAAATAAATTACTTAGAACCTTCTAAATCGCTTATATCGAACTAGACCTAACCCTGAATTGTTGAAGAGAAATAGGACTGTGGTTTTCATTTGCAAATCGACCCGATAATTATTTACATTACTTTTTAGATAAGTAAATTAGGATTTTAAGATTTTAGAAATTCTTTTGGAATGGCACAAAATCTTTTTCTCTTCCGACCAGAGATTAATTAGTTTTGAAGCAAGACAATTAAACGGAATAGCATCATCCAACCAATGAATATAATTACCTTTTACACTGTTAATTTGCCATTGATTAACATATCTACATCGCCACTTAGGAATTCGCATTCTTATAGAAAATAACTTTACTTTAAAAGGTATAATTTATTAAACAATGAATAGCTAGAATTCAAAAATAGTTTATTCGATTCACGTATATCCATACCATAACTGAGAAGTGAACAAGTTGTTTCAATATAAAACAATAATGCTCTTCGCTCCATCAGAGAAAATGGATTAAAATATGTTCAGTCCATCATGTTTTATGGTCTGAAAGATTTAATTAAATTTTGAAGAATTTGTCATTCGGTTGTTAAGATAAGATTTCCATTAAGCTTTGTTACACTGAAAGGTTCGTTGGCCATTGATTCCTTTATCCTTTGTATTTGGTAATTAAATTTTGTTGTAAATAGATGTGTGGTAAATAAGTATGGGACAATTTAAATGAGCATAAAAAAAACTTTGTGGCGACAAACATGAGCATCAAAAATAATAAATTGTTAACACAAATAATATTTGGGAACATACATATGAAAAAACAAAAAAATATTTTTGAAAATACTGGCGACAAACTTTTGGGATCAAAATTAATAAATTAGAACAGAAAAAAATAATTTTGTGGAACAAGAAAAAACAAACAAAAATCGAGACAAATCATCAAATTTAATCAATATAAAATTTTAATACATATACATATTTGATTTGTGTCTGCAAATCTACATTTTCCAGAATCTTTTAAAACTAATTTCAATTTTTCAAATTTAAATTTATTTATTCATAAATTTGTTGCCAATTTATTATTTTTTGTTCTAAAAAAGTGTTCTTTATGATGCCAAAAAATTGTTGCTATTAATTTTTTGTATTTCAAATATTAATTGTTTATGTGACGGTTTATTGTCAGCCAATAAGTACTACATTTCTAAACAGTAGGCAGTAATGAAGACCAAAATACAATAATTTCACAGCAACTACAACTAAGAACAGAAAAATAGTATATTATTCAACGAGCATATAATGATAGCTGTTATTCACGAAGATGAAGTTTGCCGACACGAGCCGATAGGCGAGTGTCGTAAATCATCTGAGTGAATAACAGCCATTATATGCGAGTAGAATACGATACTTTGTCCACGACCAACAAATATCATTATGTTTTATAATCAAATCCGTTAAATACTCTTCAAATAATTTTTGTCGACATTTTGACGTCACAGTTTAATAATAATGAAAATGGCAAGAGACTACTAGATAAAATTTCAAAAATCAAATAATTTACTTGGAAGTATTGAATAATAAAACAGAGACTACTAGATAAACTAGCAGTGAATAATGGATATCATTATAAGCGATGAAACAAACGTATAATGAACATATTATACGTTAGTAGTGGACAAAAATCTTTTCGTATTAGATAGCTTTCCGAGCTAACGTCACCTTTTCAATGTTCGATAGTGTACATGTCTCTTTTTGCAGAATAAAATTGTATACTATATTTCCACTTTTGAATTACGTTTTTCTATTGCGATCTCAGCATGCCCGCATAAAACATCATTTTATTTCCACATACATTCATCTCTTTATCACCCAAGTTTTCTTTATTGATGTGAAAAAATGGAATAGCATATACATTTACAATAAGCGTATTTTGTTGAGAAAAATTTAATTCGAATTATTTTGGAATTATTTTTTTTTTAAGAAAATAAGCCACGATTTATTTTCTCGATTTAATTTTTGTATTCTATGTTCAAATGGAATTGTAAATTTCTCAACAAAATGCACTCAATTATGAGATCGTTGTTGTAAATTTCTCAACAAAATGCACTCAATGATGAGATCGCAATAAAGAAAGCGTAATTCAAAAATTAAACAGTGTACAATTTTATTCTTGAAAAGATAGACATGAATACTATCGAACATCGAAAAAAGTTATGTTAGAACATCTCGACAGATGTCTCTCTTTCGCATCTTATACGGTTTCTATACGAGTCAATCCCTCTGAGATCACTGCTTTATCGTAGCGATGTGGTTTGGGCATAGTAAAGAAGGAACTGGCAATACTTGACAATTCATATTGACATATATTGATTCATATTGATAAGACCATTCATATTGGAATTGGAACTCTGGGGATTTTCATGCTATCTTCTCAATTTTTTTTAATTTAATTTTTTTTTTTGTTATATTGGATTTTACCGAATTTTCACAACTAGTTTATTTCTTTAAAATGTTTAATATTGTAGGGTTTTGAAATTGGAATGTCAGTACTTTTCAATTTAAATATCCGGAATAGTCCATCTGGCAACCCTGTTTATTTTTACGTCTGTTGTGAGATACATTATCAGTACAGTTTAAATACAATGATATCCGTTTCCGCTCCGTTCTGTTCGCTTTTTATCTGCTCTGGCTCGGCTATTTCGCCAACTCGAAAATTTAAAATTTAATTCTGATGTGACTTTCATTTTATTCCCCTACGGTTTTAGTATTGAAGTTTCCATCTTTCATTCAAAATTATAGAACTAACATGGACGAAAAAAGCGAGCGGAACGGAACGAATTATCATTGTGTTTGAACCTACCTTAAGCTTTGACATTTCATTAACGCACAGTTCAAAAGTTATTCTCTTGAAAATTTGTCATCAGAGCCCAATTCTAAATTATGAGATACTAAGAATATATTTGGAAACCTAATGTGTGCTCTTTACTTTCTATATTGTGTTAGTTAGCAAAGTGCAGACTCATGTATTTCCACACAATCGATGGTTTTGTTAATATTTGAAAATTTGTCGTCAGAGCGCAACCATAAATTAAGGAACAAAAACATACAAATTTGAAAAGCCTAATGTGTTCTCTTCACATTCTAAATGGTGTCTATGCACTATCTTGTTCATATATCCTTTTTTTTTTTAATTACAATGTTAAACAAATGTACACTTGCATAAAATGTAGTAAAAATGCGTTAAAAATTGTATACCAGTACTTTAACAGCGTTTTTAAGACAGACCAATTTGCTGAAATTTGCTTAGTAAAATCACCATGTGGCGCTTATGATTCGGATTTTCCACTGATCGGATTTATAATGAGAGAAAAACGATTACCATCATACTTCATGAAACTACCCCATTAGCATTACGGATACTCTATAATAATAAAATTTCATTTGGTGTTTTACCAATATCTAAATAGGTAAATATAATTAGATTAAATCATGATATGACATCATTGGATTAAGAAATAATTTTTTTTTAAAAGTCATGTTTAGTCTAAATTTGACCGATATACTTAAAATTATTCATCAAAGTCCGTTTCCGCTCCATTATTTATCTCATAAACAATATCGCTTATAGTTGTTGATTCTTTCACTAATCTTATATAGAGAGTTACAGGACCGGTGTTCTGCTTCAAGAGACCTTAGTGCAATAATTTTTGGGGTTCATTCATTTTGAAACCAATTATGAAGACAGTCATTTTACAAACTGATTTGCAATTGCAGTTATTCCAATGGTTACCAAAATTTCAAATATGTATAAAACGGTCATTTTACGTGTCGAGAATCGATTCTATATATACACGTGATTGATTGTACTATGATATTGTTATATTGGTCCGATAGGCAGAAGTAACAAACACAATTTTCTTTTTTCCGCAGTTTTGCTTGACTTGTCAAATCACTCGAGGACCCACCAGTTAGGAGGACAAGGTGTCTTGCATCCGCTGAACCCTTTTGAGGCTGGCCCTGATGCAGTATAGCATTTGTCAACAAAACAATAGATGATCATAATATTGGAACATTTATTTATTTCAAAATGTTGTGAATTTTTCAAGAGCATCAATGTAAAAAAAATATTCTGGTTACTCTTCGGCTCTTACTACTTCAGCTCAAAATGAAAAAAATGTTTTAAAACGGCTCTCGATAGGAACTATATGGAGCGAATAAAAAACGCAGCTATAATTAGATAGAGTTGAATATGTTTTATATCGAGTTTTCACTTAGGAATTCAGCAATAAACAGCACGTCAAATTTAAATTTAGGTGTGCATAGCATCCATCGGACACAAATAAAAAACATACTATAACTATATGGAGCCGCTATTGGGAGCTACTTTTATTTGACAGCTCTCGACAGCGAATAAAAACTCACTCATAGGGCGAGTGTAAAATTCAAAAATCAAAACTTATTGTTACGGTGACACCCAGGGGAATAAGTTAATTAATAGCGCAAAGTTTACGGTACTAAATTGGACCCCCGCCTGATTATTAATCCGCTTGTATTGATCGTATATATCTCATTGCATACTTTATATTCTTTCAGAGGACAAAACACGTGTATTAGCCTAAAGCCTATAACATACCATATGGTGTAAGCAAATCAATGTTTATTAAGAACCATTAAATAAAAAAGATTTAGAACCCTTTCACTTTTATGCATATTGAAGCGTCTTTATAATTGGGAATAAAAAAAATGGTTGTTAGAGGTAGACGTTTATTTGTCTTACTCTGTAAATTAAATTTTAATTTAATATATTTGTTCCTGGTTTAATTTAATCTAAATTAATAGCTAAGTTAGCGGCTTTAAGTTAATTTTCATGTGGTACCTGTTTTGCGAGTAAAATGAAAAAAATTAAATTAGACAATATAATAAGATAATTTCTTGTGGCATTTATAACAAAGAGAATCAATCTCATAAGCATGAAGCGTTTCTCATTATGTCTGGTAATTGAACGTGAACAGGAGTAATCACGCCCAAACATAAATAACGGTACCTACTGCCCGGATATTCGTTAGGCAGGTAATTTCATAAAACATTCGTTATTTTGCTTGTGGTTGAGGAATAGACGTTTAATATTCTAAATCTCTCTTTCTTAACTGCAGCTGAATTTCCCTTCCTCTTGTTTACTTTGTTTTATTTAAGTGGACAAATAGATTGGGGCGGCGTTCTTTGGATTTCCTGTTCTTCATTGCATACAATGTGCGGATTTCGTTCATGACAGGGGTGATTGGAACCAGATTCATCCTATTTACTGAGATATGTTAATTGAGATTTATAATATATTCCAGAGTTTTGGTTGCAATTCTTACATTTAAATAATATACTTATTTATTTAGTATAAGTTTTTGTTAAGGCTGCGGTCGAATTCTCGGGTAAATCATTTACTGCGGTAAATTTAGATTTTTATTGTTCGTTTTCTGTTAAATTACGCATTTTTTTCTATTTTTTACTCGTTCAATTCTTATAACAATAAAGAATAAAGTATCTAAACGTAAAAGATTTACCTTTTTTTATTTCCCTTAGTCTCCAGCAAAAAAAGGTAAAAGCTTTTACCGAATTTTGCGGATTTACTCGAGAATTCGATCGCAGCCTTAATCTATGAATTAAATTTTAATAAGATTTATTAATTTATAATCTGTTTCAGAGATTTAAATATCAAAAAATTTAAGAGTTCGGTTGAGTAGTATTTAATAATAATTGATTAATCTCGATTTCGATTTTCAGAAACACCTGAACCTATCCAACGGATATGTAGTTTAGAGGTTGTATCGTCTTCTCGTGATCACTATTTTATTATTTATACTACTAACAAAAAATTACTAACTATTGACTACTTATGTAGGTGCCTGAAACCTGATTCTTTAATACTAATAAAAGTTACCTATCCTTCGTTTTTGTTATGTGTAAAAATTACTTACTTATGCTTGGTCGTTATTAATCAATCAATATTGAGATGTCTTTGTTATATTGAAATTAGTCTATTGTTATACGTTTTAACATTTACTGTGAAGATTATAAATGAAAACCATAAAATGCACAAATTTATTAAGTGAGACAAATTATGAAAAAAATTCAAATGTAAGTAGCTTAGCTTTGAGTCTACTTAGGGATTTTAACGTTGATTGTATAGTGGTTCAGTGCATTTATAATTTAATGTAAGTGCACATTTTTATCAAGACACTTGTTAGTTTTAAACTGGTCGCGAAAATTCTAATCTCAACTAAACCCAATTTACAAAAATTGTGTGCATGTATTTGCTTTTTTTACCAATAAAATAAAAAAAGCGGGGCAGGTTTGTGTATTTCCTTAAAAGTCGAAGGAAAATACGGTAGCTCAATTTTAAGCTTCATCTTGTTTTATTTGGGTAACCAAGTTTTATCATGCGAGTGAAGTTTATCCTAAATTAATATTAGATTTTACAACAACAACAAAAATGCGTATGTATGTGTATAAAAGGTATTATATGTACAAGAAAAAATTCACTCAAATCAAATAATGGAACTTAATGCTAAATTAAAAAGAGTCAAATATACAAGATTTATCAAAATTTAAACAATTTAGACGTTCACAGAGACAATCCTCTATAGCTTCATAATGGACCAAAGCGTTAACAATATATTAATCGACAATGTTTGACAATTTAAAAACCAATATCTCTCCTATTGAAATATCGATTATTCGAAAAAGTGAAATTTAGAATCTTAAGCATGAAGAAGTGAAATTTAGAATCTTAAGCATGTCTAAGAAAATCGATATCTCAAAACTTTCTTCTATCGGCAAACATGCCACTATGATTTTCTGATAGGCCTATGTGTGTACTTTAATCATGATAAAATACTAAATTCCATTATGGGGTTTACCTATTGAAATATCGATTATTCGAAGAAGTGAAATTTAGAATCTTAAGCATGTCTAAGAAAATCGATATCTCAAAATTTTCTTCTATCGGCAAACATGCCACTATGATTTTCTGATAGGCCTATGTGTGTACTTTAATCATGATAAAATACTAAATTCCATTATGGGGTTTAACTATCCAAATATAGATTATTCGAAAGGTGACTTACATTAAATTTTAATTTAACTAATGCGTTTTTAATGTCTATAAATTATCAAAAAGCATACATTCGGGCGAAAAAATGTGAAGTTTATGCTAGATTTAAAATAAAATTAAAACACACAAAATTTATTGAGACTTAAGATAGTTATTCGAAAATTTGAAAATTTTAATCTTATTCATATCTAAAAAATTCGATATATCAAAACTATCTATTTTAGACCTACATACTATATGTATGTGTGTATTTTAATCTTTTATATTGAAATATTGATTATTCGAAAAAGTGAAATTTAGAATCTTAAGCATGTCTAAGAAAATCGATATCTCAAAACTTTCTTCTATCGGCAAACATGCCACTATGATTTTCTGATAGGCCTATGTGTGTACTTTAATCATGATAAAATACTAAATTCCATTATGGGGTTTACCTATTGAAATATCGATTATTCGAAGAAGTGAAATTTAGAATCTTAAGCATGTCTAAGAAAATCGATATCTCAAAATTTTCTTCTATCGGCAAACATGCCACTATGATTTTCTGATAGGCCTATGTGTGTACTTTAATCATGATAAAATACTAAATTCCATTATGGGGTTTACCTATTGAAATATCGATTATTCGAAAAAGTGAAATTTAGAATCTTAAGCATGTCTAAGAAAATCGATATCTCAAAACTTTCTTCTATCGGCAAACATGCCGCTATGATTTTCTGATAGGCCTATGTGTGTACTTTAATCATGATAAAATACTAAAATCCATTATGGGGTTTACCTATTGAAATATCGATTATTCGAAGAAGTGAAATTTAGAATCTTAAGCATGTCTAAGAAAATCGATATCTCAAAATTTTCTTCTATCGGCAAACATGCCACTATGATTTTCTGATAGGCCTATGTGTGTACTTTAATCATGATAAAATACTAAATTCCATTATGGGGTTTAACTATCCAAATATAGATTATTCGAAGAAGTGAAATTTAGAATCTTAAGCATGTCTAAGAAAATCGATATCTCAAAACTTTCTTCTATCGGCAAACATGCCACTATGATTTTCTGATAGGCCTATGTGTGTACTTTAATCATGATAAAATACTAAATTCCATTATGGGGTTTACCTATTGAAATATCGATTATTCGAAGAAGTGAAATTTAGAATCTTAAGCATGTCTAAGAAAATCGATATCTCAAAATTTTCTTCTATCGGCAAACATGCCACTATGATTTTCTGATAGGCCTATGTGTGTACTTTAATCATGATAAAATACTAAATTCCATTATGGGGTTTAACTATCCAAATATAGATTATTCGAAGAAGTGAAATTTAGAATCTTAAGCATGTCTAAGAAAATCGATATCTCAAAACTTTCTTCTATCGGCAAACATGCCACTATGATTTTCTGATAGGCCTATGTGTGTACTTTAATCATGATAAAATACTAAATTCCATTATGGGGTTTAGCTATTGAAATATCGATTATTCGAAGAAGTGAAATTTAGAATCTTAAGCATGTCTAAGAAAATCGATATCTCAAAATTTTCTTCTATCGGCAAACATGCCACTATGATTTTCTGATAGGCCTATGTGTGTACTTTAATCATGATAAAATACTAAATTCCATTATGGGGTTTAGCTATTGAAATATCGATTATTCGAAGAAGTGAAATTTAGAATCTTAAGCATGTCTAAGAAAATCGATATCTCAAAATTTTCTTCTATCGGCAAACATGCCACTATGATTTTCTGATAGGCCTATGTGTGTACTTTAATCATGATAAAATACTAAATTCCATTATGGGGTTTAGCTATTGAAATATCGATTATTCGAAGAAGTGAAATTTAGAATCTTAAGCATGTCTAAGAAAATCGATATCTCAAAACTTTCTTCTATCGGCAAACATGCCACTATGATTTTCTGATAGGCCTATGTGTGTACTTTAATCATGATAAAATACTTAATTCCATTATGGGGTTTAGCTATTGAAATATCGATTATTCGAAGAAGTGAAATTTAGAATCTTAAGCATGTCTAAGAAAATCGATATCTCAAAACTTTCTTCTATCGGCAAACGTGCCACTATGATTTTCTAATAGGCCTATGTGTGTACTTTAATCATGATAAAATACTAAATTCCATTATGGGGTTTACCTATTGAAATATCGATTATTCGAAAAAGTGAAATTTAGAATCTTAAGCATGTCTAAGAAAATCGATATCTCAAAACTTTCTTCTATCGGCAAACATGCCGCTATGATTTTCTGATAGGCCTATGTGTGTACTTTAATCATGATAAAATACTAAATTCCATTATGGGGTTTACCTATTGAAATATCGATTATTCGAAAAAGTGAAATTTAGAATCTTAAGCATGTCTAAGAAAATCGATATCTCAAAACTTTCTTCTATCGGCAAACATGCCGCTATGATTTTCTGATAGGCCTATGTGTGTACTTTAATCATGATAAAATACTAAATTCCATTATGGGGTTTACCTATTGAAACATCGATTATTCGAAAAAGTGAAATTTAGAATCTTAAGCATGTCTAAGAAAATCGATATCTCAAAACTTTCTTCTATCGGCAAACATGCCGCTATGATTTTCTGATAGACCTATGTGTGTACTTTAATCATGATAAAATACTAAATTCCATTATGGGGTTTACCTATTGAAATATCGATTATTCGAAAAAGTGAAATTTAGAATCTTAAGCATGTCTAAGAAAATCGATATCTCAAAATTTTCTTCTATCGGCAAACATGCCACTATGATTTTCTGATAGGCCTATGTGTGTACTTTAATCATGATAAAATACTAAATTCCATTATGGGGTTTACCTATTGAAATATCGATTATTCGAAAAAGTGAAATTTAGAATCTTAAGCATGTCTAAGAAAATCGATATCTCAAAATTTTCTTCTATCGGCAAACATACCACTATGATTTTCTGATAGGCCTATGTGTGTACTTTAATCATGATAAAATACTAAATTCCATTATGGGGTTTACCTATTGAAATATCGATTATTCGAAAAAGTGAAATTTAGAATCTTAAGCATGTCTAAGAAAATCGATATCTCAAAATTTTCTTCTATCGGCAAACATGCCACTATGATTTTCTGATAGGCCTATGTGTGTACTTTAATCATGATAAAATACTAAATTCCATTATGGGGTTTACCTATTGAAATATCGATTATTCGAAAAAGTGAAATTTAGAATCTTAAGCATGTCTAAGAAAATCGATATCTCAAAATTTTCTTCTATCGGCAAACATGCCACTATGATTTTCTGATAGGCCTATGTGTGTACTTTAATCATGATAAAATACTAAATTCCATTATGGGGTTTACCTATTGAAATATCGATTATTCGAAAAAGTGAAATTTAGAATCTTAAGCATGTCTAAGAAAATCGATATCTCAAAACTTTCTTCTATCGGCAAACATGCCGCTATGATTTTCTGATAGGCCTATGTGTGTACTTTAATCATGATAAAATACTTAATCCCATTATGGGGTTTACCTATTGAAATATCGATTATTCGAAAAAGTGAAATTTAGAATCTTAAGCATGTCTAAGAAAATCGATATCTCAAAACTTTCTTCTATCGGCAAACGTGCCACTATGATTTTCTGATAGGTCTATGTGTGTACTTTAATCATGATAAAATACTAAATTCCATTATGGGGTTTACCTATTGAAATATCGATTATTCGAAAAAGTGAAATTTAGAATCTTAAGCATGTCTAAGAAAATCGATATCTCAAAACTTTCTTCTATCGGCAAACATGCCGCTATGATTTTCTGATAGGCCTATGTGTGTACTTTAATCATGATAAAATACTAAATCCCATTATGGGGTTTACCTATTGAAATATCGATTATTCGAAAAAGTGAAATTTAGAATCTTAAGCATTTCTAAGAAAATCGATATCTCAAAACTTTCTTCTATCGGCAAACGTGCCACTATGATTTTCTGATAGGTCTATGTGTGTACTTTAATCATGATAAAATACTAAATTCCATTATGGGGTTTACCTATTGAAATATCGATTATTCGAAAAAGTGAAATTTAGAATCTTAAGCATGTCTAAGAAAATCGATATCTCAAAACTTTCTTCTATCGGCAAACGTGCCACTATGATTTTCTGATAGGTCTATGTGTGTACTTTAATCATGATAAAATACTAAATTCCATTATGGGGTTTACCTATTGAAATATCGATTATTCGAAAAAGTGAAATTTAGAATCTTAAGCATGTCTAAGAAAATCGATATCTTAAAACTTTCTTCTATCGGCAAACATGCCGCTATGATTTTCTGATAGGCCTATGTGTGTACTTTAATCATGATAAAATACTAAATTCCATTATGGGGTTTACCTATTGAAATATCGATTATTCGAAAAAGTGAAATTTAGAATCTTTAGCATGTCTAAGAAAATCGATATCTCAAAACTTTCTTCTATCGGCAAACATGCCACTATGATTTTCTGATAGGCCTATGTGTGTACTTTAATCATGATAAAATACTAAATTCCATTATGGGGTTTAGCTATTGAAATATCGATTATTCGAAGAAGTGAAATTTAGAATCTTAAGCATGTCTAAGAAAATCGATATCTCAAAATTTTCTTCTATCGGCAAACATGCCACTATGATTTTCTGATAGGCCTATGTGTGTACTTTAATCATGATAAAATACTAAATTCCATTATGGGGTTTACCTATTGAAATATCGATTATTCGAAGAAGTGAAATTTAGAATCTTAAGCATGTCTAAGAAAATCGATATCTCAAAATTTTCTTCTATCGGCAAACATGCCACTATGATTTTCTGATAGGCCTATGTGTGTACTTTAATCATGATAAAATACTAAATTCCATTATGGGGTTTACCTATTGAAATATCGATTATTCGAAAAAGTGAAATTTAGAATCTTAAGCATGTCTAAGAAAATCGATATCTCAAAATTTTCTTCTATCGGCAAACATGCCACTATGATTTTCTGATAGGCCTATGTGTGTACTTTAATCATTATAAACCAGTAAATTTCATTATGGGGTTTAACTATCCAAATATAGATTATTCGAAAGGTGACTTACATTAATTTTTAATTCAACTAATGCGTTTTAAACTTTTAATTGCTTATCAATTATCAAAAAGCATACATTCGGACGAAAAAATTTGAAGTTTATCATTATTTTTTTTTCCAACTTTATCTGTAGATGTCACCTTTCATAATTTGAATGGTTTGTAACTTGGACGAATAATTTTTTTACATAAAATCTTTGAGCATACATACATATTACATTATATAAAATGAAAATAAAAAAAAATTAAAAAACAAACGAAAAAAATCATTTGGGTACCTTTCAAGGTTATTTCTTCGTTTTATTTATTATTCATTCTACTTGTATTTTGTATAAAAACATGCCGACTGTCGCGCTCTCATCTTGCAGCGAGGTAATATTACAACTTTTTTGTTTGGTTTGATGAATACTCTATATAATATGTACCCAGCAGACGATTTGTCACTAAAGTTTACTGTCTGCTTTACATAAGAGGTTTGACAAAAATGCCTTTGTGAGCTACCTGCATTTTAATTGTAAGGTCTGACAAAAACAATAAAATAAGGGCGATTGTAATACCAGACAATTCACGTGACAAAGAGCTATTTATAATCTAAACCTAATATTGGTATGACTGTCATTACTGACTTATACCACTGACAGACTAGGGCTTAGTTAAGCGCGATTAGTGAAACGAGATTAGCTAATCCACCACAAATCCATATGAGTTGACACACTAGGGATTAGTTTCTTACAGAGAAATAAAATATTATTATGGTGATTCGCTGAAATATATAGCTGGTAAATCAGCTGGACTAATTTTTTAATTCAATATTTCTAAAATTTCTACATTAAAACACACTAGATTTTCTATTTCCTCACAATTTATTCAGCACAAATTTTTTAAGACGTCATTGATTTTATAACTTCTATCGTAAATTCACGCCACTTGCATTTTCAGCAATGTTTAAATAATTATTTCACATTGTAGTGCCACTTGTACCATCACTAAACCCAATACAACGAGATAAGCTCGAAAATTTTCAAGGATTAGTGCACTAATCTCGATTAGTGACTATTGTATTAGCTTGAATCACATTTGCTGCGTTACATTTTCGCTAGCAAATTACTCACAAGTACTAAAAAGTAGATAGTAAATGGAACGCAAAAATCAAAAGTCAAAGCCAGCAAACTACTCATATACAAAATCAAGAGTAGTTGAAAGCAGTGGGAAGTACTTGTGAGTACTTTGCTAGCGAAAATGGAACGCAGCAATTATATCACGGTTCACATTTAATTTTATTTAACTGAGTTAATTTACACTAAATAATATTTCTTTGGTAGTTTCCTGTCTCCCCAGAATTTTACAAATGTGGGTTAGGGGTTTTGATAACTAGGCCATCAACATGTCACCCTTGATCTGATCTGGATCGGATCTCATCAAGAAATTCAGCTGTTACTCATTTTTCGAAAGCTTTGATAGGTAAACCAAAAATGTATAAGCTGTGTATTAATCAACAATTTTTTTTTTGTATTTACAATCCTAGGCTATAACAAATAACATTCTTTGCCACTAAGTAGGATGATTGTTGAAGGTTCCGCATACATATTCCAGAAATAACAGACGTGAACGCAACAAATGATGTCGGATGTATTCATAACATTTTTATAATTTATCCCAACTGTTTAAAATGGTCGCTTGGAGCTAATGAACGATTCTGGCATTGAAGTCAAATAAGAATGTTTTTTTTAAATAAATATTCCAAACGTTTTTTTTTTTAATTATGAAATAGAAAAATGTAATGGCTTCACAAAATTAAAATATGTATATTATTATTTAGTAACCGAAAACCAAAACACAACTTTGACATTTCTTAATAATCAGCTTGTCAGCAAACGCTGGTTTACTGTGATTTACATAATTATTGCAATATCCCTTCAAGCAAAGCCAACACAAATTTTCCCACATAAGCCGTACCATATATTAGTCGTGTTCCAGTCGACCACTTCAAGTACTTATGAGTAGTTAGGTTTGTGTCTTTGCTTAAATTTAACTACTCGTAACTGCTCTTGCATTCGGCAAGACATAAAATAAAGAATAATACTTTGACTATACTTTGACTACTATAAAAATACTTTGTACCAGCGTATTTTGTTGAGAAAAATTTAATTCGAATTATTTTGGAATTATTTTTTTTTTAGGAAAATAAGCCACGGTTTATTTTCTCGATTTAATTTTTGTATTCTATGTTGGTACTTTTCCTGTTTTTCATTCAAATGGTTACGTATTTTTTTTGTTCCGAGCTCGAATTAAATAACTCAAATTTTTAATTCGAATTATTTAACTCCCGTCACGTGCAATTGTTGTTGTAAATTTCTCAACAAAATGCACGTGGGCAAGAGCAGTTACGAGTAGTTAAATTTAAGCAAAGACACAAACCTAACTACTCATAAGTACTTGAAGTGGTCGACTGGAACACGACTATTATAGAGTATATATATACGCCATTACGTGGACTAAACGATTTTTTTTCCTCCCGTATTTTTGACATGATGAAGTTAGCCACACAACAATTAACTATGTAGCTTCGCCATTTTGTACACTGTCATGTTTCAAACCACTATAAAACCTCCCGTATTTTCAAATGAAGGTCACAAAAATTAGTCCAAATTTTTCCATAGTAAAAGTAGGTTATGGCGTATATATATACTCTATAATAAAATGTTACATTCGTCGTCATTCCAATACACGCGAGACGATATTTTGCTATAATGGATGCCTGGTAACTAAATTAAGCACAAAAAAATTAAAAAACAAATTGACATTTAGAATCTAACCAAACCACACTAGTTTCGTTGAGTTTATTTGGGTTTAACGAAACTCTACCCTCAATTGAGTTTCGATGCACATAAACCTGAGTTAACCTAGGTTAATTCTAGCATGAAAACATGGTAAATTAAATGTTAAAACGAATATAATATAAATATTAACGAAATAAAAAAATAAAATCTCGGTTGAAAGGTAGGGAACAATTTTATGTACACATATAATTTTTTTGATTTTCTTCCATTTTCTTTGTTCAACGGTTAGTGGTGCCATCTCTACTCAAGAAACAGGTACTAGCATTTTAACGCACCCCAACAAGCAGATGTTTGCAGGCTCGGTTCGCGAGATTTGTCCATAAGCAAGATGACAACCTGATACCACTGACAGACTAGGGATTAGCTAAGCGCGATTAGTGAAACAAGATTAGCTAATCCACCACAAATCCATATGAGTTGACACACTAGGGATTAGTTTCTTGCAGAGAAATAAAATATTATTATGGTGATTCGCTGAAATATAGCTGATAAATCAGCTGGACTCATTTTTTAATTCAATATTTCTAAGATTTATACATTAAAACACACTAGATTTTCTATTTCCTCAAAATTTATTCAGCACAAATTTTTTAAGATGTCATTGAGTTTATAACTTCTATCGTAATTTCACGCGTTTTCATGTTTAAATAATTATTTCACATTGTAGTGCCACTTGTACCATCACTAAACCCAAGCTTGAAAATTTTCAAGGATTAGTGCACTAATCTCGATTAGTGACTAATCCTCAAATAAAACGAGATTAGCTAATCTTCAACTTGACACACTACAGCTAATCTCGAAAAAATCACTAATCTCGCTTAGCTAATCCCTAGTCTGTCAAGGGTATGAGGCTCGGTTCACGAGATTTGTCCATAAGCAAGATGACAACTCAACAGAGTTAAAAATATGTTTTCTGGGTAGACACAAAATTTCAATAAATGAATAAACACAAGTAAACACATATGATGATAACAAAAAACAACGTAAATTATTGAGAAATGTCAAATGTTGTTGTAAAATTGCCAACGTAATACCCTTGACAGACTAGGGATTAGCTAAGCGCGATTAGTGATTTTTTCGAGATTAGCTGTAGTGTGTCAAGTTAAAGATTAGCTAATCTCGTTTTATTTGAGGATTAGTCACTAATCGAGATTAGTGCACTAATCCTTGAAAATTTTCGAGCTTATCTCGTTGTATTGGGTTTAGTGATAGTACAAGTGGTACTACAATGTGAAATAATTATTTAAACATAGCTGAAAATATAAGTGGCGTGAATTTACGATAGAAGTTATAAAATCAATGACGTCTTAAAAAATTTGTGCTGAATAAATTGTGAGGAAATAGAAAATCTAGTGTGTTTTAATGTAGAAATCTTAGAAATATTGAATTAAAAAATGAGTACAGCTGATTTACCAGCTATATTTCAGCGAATCACCATAACAATATTTTATTTCTCTGCAAAAAACTAATCCCTAGTGTGTCAACTCATATGGATTTGTGGTGGATTAGCTAATCTCGTTTCACTAATCGCGCTTAGCTAATCCCTAGTCTGTCAGCGGTATAAGACTGTAGTAAGATGAGAATTATGACCAATTTCCCTTATAGGTTATTATAATTTATTTGGTATGTACATGAAGGTTTCTTTGTACGACGTAACACCCTTGACAGACTAGGGATTAGCAAAGCGTGATTAGTGATTTTTTCGAGATTAGCTGTAGTGTGTCAAGTTTTGAAGATTAGATAATCTCGTTTTATTTGAGGATTAGTGACTAACCAAGATTAGTGCACTAATCCTTGAAAATTTTCGAGCTTATACCCTTGACAGACTAGGGATTAGCTAAGCGCGATTAGTGATATTTTCGAGATTAGCTGTAGTGTGTCAAGTTGAAGATTAGCTAATATCGTTTTATTTGAGGATTAGTCACTAATCGAGATTAGTGCACTAATCCTTGAAAATTTTCGAGCTTATCTCGTTGTATTGGGTTTAGTGATGGTACAAGTGGCACTAGAATGTGAGGTAATTATTTAAACATTGCTGAAAATGCAAGTGACGTGAATTTACGATAGAAGTTAAAAAATCAATGACATCTTAAAAAATTTGTGCTGAATAAATTTCGAGGAAAAAGAAAATCTTGTGTGTTTTAATGTATAAATCTTACAAATATTGAATTAAAAAATGAGTCCAGCTGATTTACTAGCTATATTTTAGCGAATCACCATAATAATATTTTATTTCTGTGCAAGAAACTAATCCCTAGTCTGTCAACGCATATGGATTTGTGGTGGATTAGCTAATCTCGTTTCACTAATCGCGCTTAGCTAATCCCTAGTCTGTCAGTGGTATTATCTTATCGTATTGGGTTTAGTGATGGTACAAGTGGCACTACAATGTGAAATAATTATTTAAACATTGCTGAAAATGCAAGTGGCGTGAATTTACGATAGAAGTTATAAAATCAAGAACACCTTAAACAATTTGTGCTGAATAAATTTTGAGGAAAAAGAAAATCTAGTGTGTTTTAATGTATACATCTTAGAAATATTAAATTAAAAAATGAGTCCAGCTGATTTACTAGCTATATTTCAGTGAATCACCATAATAATATTTTATTTCTCTGCAAGAAACTAATCCCTAATAGTCTGTCAATGCATATGGATTTGTGGTGGATTAGCTAATCTCGTTTCACTAATCGTGCTTAGCTAATCCCTAGTCTGTCAGTGGTATAAGTGGCATTGCTGAAAGTGCAAGCGGCGTGAGTTTACGATAGAAGTTATAAAATCAATGACATCCCTAAACAATTTGTGCTGAATAAATTTTGAGGTGATATGTTTAAAATGACATAAAATGAATACATTTGAAATAAAATTGCATCTGTGGCACTTCATACAGAAGATATGAACAATATTTTGACGTTTAATTTATTTTCCTTAACACAAAAAATCACAATGAAGTTGTCAGCATTCAATCTATAACAAAAAATATTGCGGATAGGGTTTAATTTTTTAAATTTATGGTAATACGCTTTATTAATTTATGTAACTAAAATGGTGACACTAGCAATGTGAATGTGGGTTAAATGTTAAAACAAAACTTTTTTCTAAGAAATAGGCGTGTAACATTTTATGGCCAAATTAATTAATGGTTTTATTATAATTTTATTTATCAAAAGTTTAATTCACAAGCTTTTTCGGCGTATAATTTTTAACAATTTGAAAGCTTAATCCACATTCACATCCAAATGCACCACCAGCCTTATGACAGTTACATATGTTTTTCAAACAAAAAGGGTATCCAACATCTCCACGACTAAGTATTTGGGTGGCCAACATAAAAACTAAGAGTCTGCCAACTTTTGTACCACTACTTAACTTTTCGTTAAATGGCAGCACATTGCTTACAGTTTTATTATCAACCACGATAATTAAAACTTATATACATTTATTCAAATTCAGGTACTAAACTGTAAATTATAACATATATGATATATTTTTCAAACTTTATCTGTAGATGTTACTTTTTAAAATTTATTTTCGATATGGTCTGTAACTTGGACGAACAAATTTTTTTATATAAAACTTAATTCAAATGGATAGTATAAAGTTATACATAATATATATTTTATAATTTAACCTTTGTTAATTATTGCCTTGATTTAAAACTTGATCATCAAATTTTTTGTATAAGGTAATACAAAAATTTGTTTTTTATGTAGAAAATTCTGTTTTTAATGTATGTACCTACAAATTATGGAAATGTAACAAACTTTTTAGTTCGTTCATTTCACACCATCACACGTTAGATACGTAGGCGCTACTGATGTTGGGTTCATGCATGAAGACAGCGACTAAGTAGCGGTCCTTAATTATATAGTGAAAGTATAAAGTACAAATTAAAGTATACAACAAAGTATAACCAGAATGTATGGAAATATACTTATGTTTTTTTATGGTATTACTTAACACCATTAACCTCCATTTATAATTAAGTTTTATCTTTAAGTATATACATATATACATATAGAGTAATCACAAAACCAAACAAAAAAGTTGTAATATTACCTCGCTGCAAGATGAGAGCACGACAGTCGGCATGTTTTTATACAAGTAGAATGAATAATAAATAAAACGAAGAAATAACCTTGAATGGTACCCAAATGATTTTTTTCGTTTGTTTTTTAAATTTTTTTTATTTTCATTTTATATAATGTAATATGTATGTATGCTCAAAGGTTTTATGTAAAAAAATTATTCGTCCAAGTTATGCCTCAATTCCATTGTGAAAAATTGACTGAGCTGACTTCAGTTGGAAAAAGACAAAAAAAAATAATCCAGCAGAGTGACAAAGACAAAGTATGTTGTTATTGTTTTTTTTATAGCAAAATTTGTTTGACACATTTTGACAGCAAACAAAAACATAACCAAAAATTATTAAACAAAATTAGGTATTAGTGTAAATTCTATGCTTTTCACGTTTCAAAATAATCTAAAAAATTAATTATCATTATTACCCACATCAAAATTATTTTTTTCGAAGATTATCCGTCATAAAATACAAAATTAAAAAAATCTTTCCCGTAACAATGCCACACTATTGTTTATTAGTATTTTGACAGCAAACAAACACATAACCTACAATTAATTAACAAATTAAGTATTAATGTAAATTCTATTATTTTCACGTTTCAAAATAATCTAAAAAATTAATTATCATTATTACCCACATCAAAATTATTTTTTTCGAAGATTATCCGTCATAAAATACAAAATTAAAAAAATCTTTCCCGTAACAATGCCACACTATTGTTTATTAGTATTTTGACAGCAAACAAACACATAACCTACAATTAATTAACAAATTAAGTATTATGTGTTAATTCAATTATTTCTAGTCTCAAAATTATCTAAAAAATTAATTATTATTATTGCTCATATCAGAATTATTATTTTCGAATATTTTCTGTCTTAAAATACAAAATTAAAAAAAATCATTCCCATAAAGGTGCCATACTATTAAAATTAATAATGTGTGCGAGAAATATTTCTCATCGGTACACAATATTTATGTCCTTGTATTAGTTGGACTGCCATAAATAGTTCTCGATTTGAACTTTTTTTAAATTTTGATATCAGGTCAACTAACACAGACACATCTTTTTTCTAAGTAAAATTTTGACTGACTCCGTTGGGCATCTCGTTCACGCAACCATCGATTTTATATTTTTATCTCAAGTTATTTTGACTGACAAACTTTGTTTCACAATGGAATTGAGGCTTTACAAACCATTCAAATTATGAAAGGTGACATCTACAGATAAAGTTGGAAAAAAAAATAATGATAAACTTCAAATTTTTTCGTCCGAATGTATGCTTTTTGATAATTGATAAGCAATTAAAAGTTTAAAACGCATTAGTTGAATTAAAAATTAATGTAAGTCACCTTTCGAATAATCTATATTTGGATAGTTAAACCCCATAATGAAATTTACTGGTTTATAATGATTAAAGTACACACATAGGCCTATCAGAAAATCATAGTGGCATGTTTGCCGATAGAAGAAAATTTTGAGATATCGATTTTCTTAGACATGCTTAAGATTCTAAATTTCACTTTTTCGAATAATCGATATTTCAATAGGTAAACCCCATAATGGAATTTAGTATTTTATCATGATTAAAGTACACACATAGGCCTATCAGAAAATCATAGCGGCATGTTTGCCGATAGAAGAAAGTTTTGAGATATCGATTTTCTTAGACATGCTTAAGATTCTAAATTTCACTTTTTCGAATAATCGATATTTCAATAGGTAAACCCCATAATGGAATTTAGTATTTTATCATGATTAAAGTACACACATAGGCCTATCAGAAAATCATAGTGGCATGTTTGCCGATAGAAGAAAGTTTTGAGATATCGATTTTCTTAGACATGCTTAAGATTCTAAATTTCACTTTTTCGAATAATCGATATTTCAATAGGTAAACCCCATAATGGAATTTAGTATTTTATCATGATTAAAGTACACACATAGGCCTATCAGAAAATCATAGTGGCATGTTTGCCGATAGAAGAAAGTTTTGAGATATCGATTTTCTTAGACATGCTTAAGATTCTAAATTTCACTTCTTCGAATAATCGATATTTCAATAGGTAAACCCCATAATGGAATTTAGTATTTTATCATGATTAAAGTACACACATAGGCCTATCAGAAAATCATAGTGGCATGTTTGCCGATAGAAGAAAGTTTTGAGATATCGATTTTCTTAGACATGCTTAAGATTCTAAATTTCACTTTTTCGAATAATCAATATTTCAATATAAAAGATTAAAATACACACATACATATAGTATGTAGGTCTAAAATAGATAGTTTTGATATATGGAATTTTTTAGATATGAATAAGATTAAAATTTTCAAATTTTCGAATAACTATCTTAAGTCTCAATAAATTTTGTGTGTTTTAATTTTATTTTAAATCTAGCATAAACTTCACATTTTTTCGCCCGAATGTATGCTTTTTGATAATTTATAAGCATTAAAAACGCATTAGTTAAATTAAAATTTAATGTAAGTCACCTTTCGAATAATCTATATTTGGATAGTTAAACCCCATAATGGAATTTAGTATTTTATCATGATTAAAGTACACACATAGGCCTATCAGAAAATCATAGTGGCATGTTTGCCGATAGAAGAAAGTTTTGAGATATCGATTTTCTTAGACATGCTTAAGATTCTAAATTTCACTTTTTCGAATAATCGATATTTCAATAGCTAAACCCCATAATGGAATTTAGTATTTTATCATGATTAAAGTACACACATAGGCCTATCAGAAAATCATAGTGGCATGTTTGCCGATAGAAGAAAGTTTTGAGATATCGATTTTCTTAGACATGCTTAAGATTCTAAATTTCACTTTTTCGAATAATCGATATTTCAATAGGTAAACCCCATAATGGAATTTAGTATTTTATCATGATTAAAGTACACACATAGGCCTATCAGAAAATCATAGTGGCATGTTTGCCGATAGAAGAAAGTTTTGAGATATCGATTTTCTTAGACATGCTTAAGATTCTAAATTTCACTTTTTCGAATAATCGATATTGCAATAGGTAAACCCCATAATGGAATTTAGTATTTTATCATGATTAAAGTACACACATAGGCCTATCAGAAAATCATAGTGGCATGTTTGCCGATAGAAGAAAGTTTTGAGATATCGATTTTCTTAGACATGCTTAAGATTCTAAATTTCACTTCTTCGAATAATCGATATTTCAATAGGTAAACCCCATAATGGAATTTAGTATTTTATCATGATTAAAGTACACACATAGGCCTATCAGAAAATCATAGTGGCATGTTTGCCGATAGAAGAAAGTTTTGAGATATCGATTTTCTTAGACATGCTTAAGATTCTAAATTTCACTTTTTCGAATAATCGATATTTCAATAGGTAAACCCCATAATGGAATTTAGTATTTTATCATGATTAAAGTACACACATAGGCCTATCAGAAAATCATAGTGGCATGTTTGCCGATAGAAGAAAATTTTGAGATATCGATTTTCTTAGACATGCTTAAGATTCTAAATTTCACTTTTTCGAATAATCGATATTTCAATAGGTAAACCCCATAATGGAATTTAGTATTTTATCATGATTAAAGTACACACATAGGCCTATCAGAAAATCATAGTGGCATGTTTGCCGATAGAAGAAAGTTTTGAGATATCGATTTTCTTAGACATGCTTAAGATTCTAAATTTCACTTTTTCGAATAATCGATATTTCAATAGGTAAACCCCATAATGGAATTTAGTATTTTATCATGATTAAAGTACACACATAGGCCTATCAGAAAATCATAGTGGCATGTTTGCCGATAGAAGAAAATTTTGAGATATCGATTTTCTTAGACATGCTTAAGATTCTAAATTTCACTTCTTCGAATAATCGATATTTCAATAGGTAAACCCCATAATGGAATTTAGTATTTTATCATGATTAAAGTACACACATAGGCCTATCAGAAAATCATAGTGGCATGTTTGCCGATAGAAGAAAGTTTTGAGATATCGATTTTCTTAGACATGCTTAAGATTCTAAATTTCACTTTTTCGAATAATCAATATTTCAATATAAAAGATTAAAATACACACATACATATAGTATGTAGGTCTAAAATAGATAGTTTTGATATATCGAATTTTTTAGATATGAATAAGATTAAAATTTTCAAATTTTCGAATAACTATCTTAAGTCTCAATAAATTTTGTGTGTTTTAATTTTATTTTAAATCTAGCATAAACTTCACATTTTTTCGCCCGAATGTATGCTTTTTGATAATTTATAGACATTAAAAACGCATTAGTTAAATTAAAATTTAATGTAAGTCACCTTTCGAATAATCTATATTTGGATAGTTAAACCCCATAATGGAATTTAGTATTTTATCATGATTAAAGTACACACATAGGCCTATCAGAAAATCATAGTGGCATGTTTGCCGATAGAAGAAAATTTTGAGATATCGATTTTCTTAGACATGCTTAAGATTCTAAATTTCACTTTTTCGAATAATCGATATTTCAATAGGTAAACCCCATAATGGAATTTAGTATTTTATCATGATTAAAGTACACACATAGGCCTATCAGAAAATCATAGTGGCATGTTTGCCGATAGAAGAAAGTTTTGAGATATCGATTTTCTTAGACATGCTTAAGATTCTAAATTTCACTTCTTCGAATAATCGATATTTCAATAGGAGAGATATTGGTTTTTAAATTGTCAAACATTGTCGATTAATATATTGTTAACGCTTTGGTCCATTATGAAGCTATAGAGGATTGTCTCTGTGAACGTCTAAATTGTTTAAATTTTGATAAATCTTGTATATTTGACTCTTTTTAATTTAGCATTAAGTTCCATTATTTGATTTGAGTGAATTTTTTCTTGTACATATAATAAATTCGCCCGAATGTATACCTTTTATACACATACATACGCATTTTTGTTGTTGTTGTAAAATCTAATATTAATTTAGGATAAACTTCACTCGCATGTTTTATCGCCTTATGACACTTACTAAGTAGTTTTTCAACTTTATCATCGAATAAAAAAGTGAAATGAAGTGAGACAAATAATGGGCTTACAAAATATTTGTAAAAGTGTCCACAATATATTAAAAACTGTTACGTCAGAAAATGAGCTAAATTCATTTTTCTAGAGAACATGCCCGCAAAGCGAAAATTAAGAAATGACGACTTTTAAAAAGTACAGGTAAATTAACAATGATAAACTTTCATCAACAGTTTTTCCTTGTTCGGAAACTTAAAACACATTTTTCTCAAAACCATGTTTTTGAAACTGGCGTGCAGGATAACTCAAAAAATGCTCGATGGATCAAAATAATTCTTTTTTTAAATTAAAAGCAATTTAATTGTCTTGAACATTATTAAGAAAAAGTTATAAACAAATAAAACGTGCAAAATTTATGCAAAAACCGGATTTTTTTTTAAATCATGATTTTTTCAATTTTTTATAATGAAATAATTAATTTGTTAGGTCAAAAAAAAAACTCAGAGACTTTACAAAAATATATATATTTTTTTTATCAGATAATTCTACAAGATGCCGTGAAGAAAGAATTTTTAGAGGCACCTTCTTATTTTTTTTAATAATTTATTTAACTTTCATATAATAATATAATACTAAAAAATTAATTTGAACTCTTCAATATATACACAATAAACATTAATGATTGCAAAAATAAATATTAAATTGTTTTAGTGTTTTATTTTACTAAAAGTGCTTGTTTTTGGCGTTCTACACCAGGTTACCTTAAGTGATTTACGTTTGTTTTTAATTTTTTTTTTATAAATTCTATTTTTTGGTATTTAAAAAATAATTGGACACTTGATGTTGATGCCAATATATTGTGATTGTTTTTGATTTCAAATTATTGTTTATTATTATTTATTTTTATTTATTTTATCCACAATAATTAATTATTAATCTTACATTAATAATATTAAAAAAAAAGAAGAAAATATTTAAAGAAATGGGACCTTCCTGAAATATTACCAGATAGTTATTTTGGAAACCCCGACGAAAAACAAAATACAAAAATAAAAGTGCGTGAGATGAACGATCTTACTAAATACTAAAAAAAAATAAAAAATAGAATCTTAAAATGTATAAATATTACAAAAATATAAATAAAATTATAATTATAAAACGAAAATAGAAACTATAAAAATAAACATTAGCACCAAGATTTTATCAGGAACTATCATGGACTAATTTTAATCTAATCAGAAATATAGTGTAACAAAACAATTAATTAAAAAAGAATGATGAAAGTGGCTAAATATTGTCTTACTATCAATTTTTAAAAATACAATTCTCCTATACGTTTGATAATTTAAACAAAAACACTTTCAAAGATTTTAAAAAACTTGTGTAGTTCAAGTTCAAATTTTTATATACAGTCATGAATTGGATTAAATATAATAAGATACAATAGGCGAATACAATTTTCTGCAAGCTAAGAATTGTAAAAGGCACGTGACACAGTCCACTGTTTCATAGAGTTAAACTTTTAATTATCCGTTTTTTTTGTAACCCCCTCTTTTGTAAAACAATTTTAAAACTTTATAAATACAATATATGGGTAACAAATTACTTAGTTAAATAAATACCACCCCATGATAATTATATCATTATGTCATAATTAATGTGATTGTTTATCAAAGAGAAATACAAGCGATTTAGTAAATACCTAGAATACACAGGCCGTAGAATAAATAATGTTTGTGTAGCACGTAAAACCTCGATATAACGGACCCCGATATACCGGACTTCGGATAAACCGGACATTTATTTTTTTTTTAATTAGAATACATACATACTTATGTTTATATGCAACTTCACTTATCCAGTACAAAAATACAACTTCACAGATCGCTGGATAAGATTTACACAATGGACCAAGGCATAATTTTGGCCAACGGCGTACCTTACAAAATTTTAAAGACTGTAAACTAAAATCAGCAATTTTTCATTTCGCGGCAGCCTGTAATTAAGTGAAATTTCGAACTTTAGAGAATGGTTAGAAGAAATTGCTTAACGATGATGAATCTGATGTAGTTTTAGGAGGGCTAGAAGTAACCGATTACATCAGAATAATACAGGATAATGGTGAAAATATGGCCGTGGAAGATGTGTTGCAGTGGTTGGAAGAAGATGAAACATGAAAGTTATCCGGGTATCAAGTAATGACCGAAAAAAAAAATTATATATTTTTATATAACGGACAATCGGCTATAACGGATTGCCCTTGTCCGAATTAGTCCGTTATATCGAGGTTTTACTGTATTTGTTTTCTTATTAACGTATCTTACATGTGATGCAAATTTCAATTTTGAATCAAGTATTATACACAAATATCAACGTATAGTTGAACAAAATGAGAATTTAACATTTTAATTATGTTTTATGAGCCAAATCATAATTTTTTGTTAATTGTTTTGTCTTGTACGGTACTGATAAAAATACACTAATTATTGAATTGAACTTAAGTTATTTAATTTAATTTAGTGTGTAGAGTGTGTTGCATATTTAATTTCAGCTACTTTGCAGTTTGCTTTACAGTAATACATAGTACAGTATATAGGTAATTATTTTAATTTTGATTTTAGACGTGTTTTCTGGAATGATTAGCTAATTAAGTTTTCAATTTAAAAATAAACATTTTATAGGTAGTGTTTCAGATTTTTAGAATTTAGTATTTGGATTTCAGAATTTTAATATTTTAAAATGGTAGATATTTAAAACTTCAAATTTTATAATTTTATCAGTTCATCAGGAAAAATATCAGTGTCAATTTATTGTTACTTATTAAATTTTGTTTGATTTATTTTAAATAAATTAATTTTTTTTTAGATTTATTTAGAGATACCATGCTGTCGGTGATCAAATTATTAGAATACCGACAATTTATTTAATCTTCTAAATATTTTAAACGGGTGGCCACATATTACTTATGTGTTAAAAAAATATATATGTAATAAATTATTGATATATGTACTTAAGTACTAAAAGTTCTCAAATTGTTCTCTAGGACTAGTAATAAATTGCTTCCATTTGGCATTCTGCGTTACAAATTTTAAAAAAATCAAATAAAATTAGTACATTTTAAATTTAGCACCGGTAAAAATATTTAGTATAAAAGAAAAATTACTTTCTCGGTGACCAATTTATTATAGCTGTGTTTCTTATTTCAGATCTAATCGATCTGATCGACCTGATTACTAAAAATCTGTGTTTTTACATAGCTTTTTAGTACTCAGATCGATCAGATCAATTAGATCGGAAATAAGAAACACATCATATGTGTACTTCAAGCAAGTGTAATTTAAGTAGTGACTAAACAAAATCAAACTTGAATATAATTTTTTTTTTTTTTGCATTTTAATAGCGTTAGCGTCGGAGTTGTTTCTAGCCTAGTTAGGTTAGATCGACAAAAGAAAGAAATGTAATACTAGTCCTAGAGTATAATCAATCTTTGAATATTTTCACCTAGCTCTGCTAGAAATAGTTTTTTGTTTTTAAATGGAAATATGTATAGATATATAAGTATATTTAAACTTTTAACACTTTATCAATAGTTTAGTACATAAATATTTTTTTTAAAACACATAATATTTATATCAACAATTATTTTGATTAATGGGGCCATCCGTTTAAAATATTAAGTAGATTAAATAAATTGTCAGTGATCAATATGGTTATTTCTAATAAATTGATCGCCGACTAATAAAAGAAAATTAACTAAATTAATTTCGAACTGGAATTAAATTTTCTTTAATTAAAAAAATATTTTACTCACACATTTACAAAACGTGCACCCAAGTTTTGTAAATTGGGTTTAGTCGGGTTTCGAATTTTCACGACAAGTTTCATACGACTTCTTAGAAGAAGTCAAAACTTAGTTTAGAATTATATAGTCTAAAAAATGACAAAAAATCGAAAGTAAAAATACTTGTAAAGTAAAAATAAAAACAAAAAAGTGTCTTTTGACAGAAGTACTGTTATGCCCAAAATATATTATCCTATCTGGTGTGGTTGCGCACAAAGTAACTTAACATAAATCTAGATTAAATCACTTCTAAAAAATAAATCATAGTAAGAAGGCGGAATTATTTTTTTGTCAATAAGATCTTGAACATCTTTCTTTTTCTTGTCAGTTAATGATGCTTTCTTTGAGTAAACATTAACCAATCTGAGAGGGTCGTTCAACTATTCTGGAGTATTCTTCCTGACATTCCGTACCTTCACCTCTTGTACATTTCGTCTTTATAGGAAGTTTCATAGAAGATGGCTTGAGGGTGTTCCTTTTCAACTTATTTCCCCAATCTTCATGTAGCGTTGTTAGGTCATAGAAATCTCTAGAGATTCGATAGTGAACACGATATGGGGTTTATTCCTTTTACCGGTCGAATCAAATTAGCAGATCAGGAGTGCACTTTTGTTGAACTTGATTTGAAGTGTGACTTCTTTCTCTTACATACTATGCACATTACCAACTTCATTTTGTGAATAACCACTATCAGTAATTTATGGGTTATGCTTCGAATATTAAATTTGTGTGTATCTTGTTAGTAGGCGGAAAGCAATTATTTGTTCGTTTGCTGTTCACAACAGTTATTGGAGTAAAATATAATATCCAGATCTGGTTGTTGGCCTAATGAAAACCAAATCTGCCAATTTACTCATTTAAATCACTTATTTTGAAATTATGGCAAACCATTGTACTTTCATAATAAAATGATGAAACTACGAGTACTGTATCTTTTTCGTTACGAGATAATTTTTTTTTTCTTTTAGTACAGATTATAAGAAACAAGTAATGATTTTTTCCCTCTTCACTTGTATTTTTGGACGATACACAGAAGCCGTAGACCAATTCGATTTTTAGATTAAAACAACATTGAAATAAAGGATTAAATACGGAGACATGCACAAATGCGCAGCTACTGTTTCTCCCGATTCTCTTTTTAATCCCGGTAATGGGGAAAAACTCGGTGCTCTCAATTAATATGACTCACACTTTGATTGTGAATCTTTGATTGTATTTAATTTGGGTCTATTTTTAAGGTCAACAGGTGGCTTGTCTTACAAATGTCTTATAAACTCTAATACAAGCTTCAATTACCTTAAAATAGAAAGCTGAATTTGCGTTTCTGAAATCCTGTGCAACGGTATATTAGTTTTAAGAGTAACGGTATTAGGGTTTAATTCGTTCGGTGTGCAGCAAAATTAATTCCCGCTGTCTTTGTTAATCACAGCATGCGTAATTTTTTGCAGCAAATAGTTTTTTAGATTTGGATATAGGTATATATACTTAAGCTTTTCCGGAGTTTTTTAGCTATTTAACTTTTTATTGCACCAACTTTCAGATTATCGTTCACGTTTTCCTCTTTTTTATCGTTTCCCACAATTTTTCGTCGATATTAACTTTAGCCTGAACATCATGATGTTCATCTTCATAATCGTAAGAGTTAGTTGCACTAGTGATGGGATTCATTGGGCTGTTAGGGCATTTATGAGCAAAATCCTGATCTACATCTGTGTCGTCGATTTCACTTTCATCGGAGCTGTGTAAGGGAGATTCCCTAAGTAAGAACGCTAAGTAAGACTTGTTTTTGTTTTTAAATTCAGGCACGTCATCAGTTGAATAGAAAATTTTGAATTGTGGATGTGGTTGAATTTCTAACATTATGTTGATGATCGTCGTTTCATAATATTGATACGACTCGATAAATACATTAATAAATCCGCCTAATACTTACTGAAAATAAATTATTTTGTTTTATTTCAGCAAGAGTGAGTTAACTCGAAATATAGCAAAAAAGCAATCAAAAGTCATTTGTTTCGAAATTCTATCTACATATATGCAATAATCACCATAATCGTCTAACTTGACTCAACTAAAAATAAAATCATTTTGCATTTACTGAAACACAAAAAAAGGAAAATATGTACTACTACATTTAAAGTGGCGCAACTCAAAATGTATTGAAACGTTTCTTCAATACTGACGTAATTTAAAATAAATCAAGTGTTTATATTTACCTTGTTCGGCTAAAATGACTAATGTTACATTTTTATTGATTTGATCACGTTTAAACCGTTGGGAGCGACCCAAGTGAAATGTGAAGTTCGGAATGAGAAGTTATCTAAATACGCGTATTAAAGCAAAAAGCATCTACCTTTAGCACAAAGAGGAATCATTATTATGGAAATAACAGAAAGTACCGTCCAGTGTTTTGTGTTCTCACTTTGGAAATACATGTGCGATATGAAAATGCTAAGAATGTCCTATGTACATCAAAGCTTTTCTGTTAGTAGTGAAAAGAACTGTATGCTCAACGCGCGGGTAAGTTTTTAATTTTATCAGTGGAATTGAAGCCCTCGGCTTCGCCTCGGACTACAAACGTAAACCTTAAAAACTTTACAAACTCTATGCTGACTTTACCACCTAGATGGTAAACCTAGATGGTAAGATTGCTTAGCTAATATATCTTTTTCAAAAGCAGAGAGATTAAGTAATTAATTTATTTGTTACTGTACCAGTTCAGTAGGTATAAAATAGAAAAATGCGTTCTTATGTATTTAAAAAAAAAAGACGAAAGCTAAAGTTCGGCTTAAATGATTAAAATAATATTTAAGCACAACACTTCAGCCTTATTGTTGTAAACTAATATCAAATAAAACGTAGAGAATATTTACGTAGCTGCTTGTAGCTACTAAGGAACATTAGGTAGATCAGTTATGATTAGATAATTTAGTAAAGTCATGAGCCATAAGTGCTTATAAGTACCTACTTGAGGTAGTTGATTGGAAACCCACTAACCAACAGGCATTTACACAAATATGTCTTTTATTCCGTAGCGGGCAGCATAAATTAATTATCGAGTTCATTTCGGTCCGTCGGCAAAATTTAGAATAACGTACTCAATGAATAACCTTTAAATTTTAAAACTCCGCCGCGACTTTAAGAAATAAAGTGCGAATTAAATTTGTATCTGAAACTTAAAACGCTTCAATATTTAATTTTAGAGTTCAAATGTGAAGATAAATTATAAAATTAGTTTAAAACTTAAAACCTTCAAAATTTCAGAATTTCATGGAGAATTCCTTAATTTCATGGAATTACAAAATAGTGGCGACTAAATAAACATTTCAACGTTGCCTAAGTTTTAAAGTTTTAGCACAAGACTACTGACTCTACAAGCGATGACGCATGTCAAATAAGACACACAGACAGCGTACGATGCTAACAGAGCCAATGTATGTGGGATGACAACTATATCGCCATGGTGCTAACAGTTGCCAATGTTACCATTTTGCATTTTGGTAAGTAGTTGCAAATCTTCGGCTGACAATTTGTTTTTACCCTATAGTTTTACTCCCACAATAACAAAAAACGTAAAATTAATCGCTATATTTACATTAAGTTATTTAATGGCCAATTGTATGAACGGTAATAAATCGCAGTAGCTATTAAATGCATGTTTAAAAATGTTGTCGATTTCTCTCTCCACATGCATTTTATAAGGAGCGAGTAGGAAAACAAATTTTTAAACAAGCATTTAATTGCTACTGCGGTTTAGTATGTGCATAAATTCAGAAAGTCGTTTGAAACAAAATTTACATACATCACTTATTGTTACTGTGAGTTCACAGACTTTGATGTTAATCAAAATGTTCCAAGTTGAGCACATTTTTTGGCATTTATACTTACAACTACCAAATGTATAAATTAAATTTAGGATGATTCCATGAGACAAGAAGAGAACGATATTATACCCTTGACTCAGTGCGATTTAATAAAACCGATTTAGTGAATTTTTTGAGTTTAGTCGCAGTATGTCAACCTCTAGTTTAGCTAATCGCTTTGTTTTCCATAGAGTACTTGAACAAGTTTAGATAAATCGGATTTATTAAACCGCAGTCTGCCTGTAGTACAGAAAAATATTGAAAAAAATGACCGGAACTCGAAAAAAAATTTGGCCAGACAATTAACTTTGGTTATAGGTTCATAATAGGCCAAAATTACTAAAACAAAAAGTTTAGGAGTTTTACGGATCGGCGAAATTGTTTCTGGCAAAATTATGTTTAATTTGGTGTTTATAAAATAATTAAATCGAAGTCTATTATGCCATCTACTGCTGCAGTGTAGTTCGAGCTTCGCAATTACTATACCCAAAGGCTTCGCAAATTATACACATTACAGAACATTTTAAACCTGCATTCATGCATTTGCATTGTAACGTGGAGCAGTTTCCTGTACACCCACATGCTATTAAAACTAAAATGTCTTTTGGTGCAGCATCTAAAGTGGTTTAGACTTGTTACAGAATATCTCCTCTATTTCCCATCTCCATTTTTCAGAAAACTTTCATTGCCACGCCATTTTGGCACCTGATAATATGTTCTGTAAAAGTGTTTTGCTGCAGCAGCAGCCGTTGGAGGCAATGATTCCAAATGAGCAGTTTTTTTTTTTTTTTGAAGCGATTGTTGAAACATATGAAATATGTGTTCGTCTACACGGAAAAAAATAAACTGGTTCTCAGCTAAGAAAACGGAATTTTAATTCAAGAAAATGTACTTTTTCTTGATTTAAAAGCTAATTTTCTTATTTCTATCGAGTTTTTCTTCATGTAAGAATTGTGTTTCTTGAAATGAAGAAAAACTCGAAAGAAATAAGAAAATTAGCTTTTAAATCAAGAAAAAGTACATTTTCTTGAATTAAAAGTCCGTTTTCTTAGCTGAGGACCAGTTTATTTTTTTCCGTGTAGGGTTATATTTCTTTATATCCATGTAGACTCAAAAAAATTCTCTCTCCTGCCTCTTTTGCTTCATTTAAGTTTTATTGTTCCGTTTTTTCCTTTATTGTACTGAGCGCTCGTTGTATCGTAGCCGCTTATCTCGTGAGCTAAAAGCAAACACTTTTTTATATTATTGTACTGTCCTTGCAAATCTATTGACAAATACAGTTTTGATTTTATTCTACCAATTCTTGGCTTGTAAAACATTACATCTGTATTTTTAGGAACTACTGCTATTAGAAGAACGAACAGATCAACATCTTGCCCAACTATTGTGTTAGTGAAGTCTTTGCACTTGTAGTATCAACAATTAATCTGTCAGCATCATCACAAGTTTGATCTACTTCTATGTTATTATCAGTAAATGTTTTCATTAACTTTTGAATAAGTTTGAATCGCTGGAGCGTCGTCTGATATATTGACCAGCATTTTATATCGACGTTGCTGTTCATGTCTTTCAATGCTTTTAGGATTGTCGTATCCATCAAAAATAATAATAGGCTATTTGTATAATTTTTTAACATAATTTAAATAAATTTTGCAAACATTAATAAAAGTTTTACATTTTTGGATGGTCCATTTCACGTTATAGAGCAAAATTTTCATCTGTAATTTCGAAAAATCGATCGTCGAAAAATGGCCGTGTTTCGATTATATAATGTTATAAAATGAATTTTAAAACACCAAATTTAAGATAATTTTATCAGAAACAACTAATATTTGAACTATTTAGAAAATAGAAAAAATTCGATCGTTTTTTAATTAAAAATACCCCTTTTCACCCCTTATAGGTTTCCGCGAATCCGCAAAACTCCTATAAAATTCTTTGTTTCGTGAACTTTGGCCTATTATGAACCTATAACCAAAGTTTAAGATCTGCACAAATTTTTTTCGAGCTAAAGTAAAGTTTTCCTGTACTACTAGGATATTTATTATATAATTACCTGCTCTTCAAATGAACAAATTTTTTTCTCTGTTGTTTTATTTTATGACGAGAAGATTAATATTTTTCAATATCAAATGATAGATAAATACTTATGCTATCTTTATGAAAAAGCACAATAGAGAAAGGAATTTTTTGATTTTATCGTTTCCTTTGCATTTCTATAGTATTCCGTAATATCCTAGATTTAAGAAAAACTCGCAAACACTCACGAATGCAGAAAATTTTTGTGTTTAAATCATTTCTAGAAATTGTCGACTTACTCTAACTTCAACCAGTAGAATTTTAAAATTGTTTAAAAGAACATTGGAAGAACCTTCCGACCACGAAACACAATTATACAGTATGATCAAAAAGTACTAATTTGTAATTTAAATGAACCGCTCTCGACCGATTCGGATATTTTTTTTTTTTTTAAGTTGGTAGATCCTATACTGACATCTCTGTGTAACTTGAGTGGGATCAGATGATTAGTGTTTGTTTGTCAGCTTTTCATAATAGACAAGTTTTTGTGTTTTGTCGCATTTTAACGTGATTTATTTTATTGAGCAAAGATTTTGCTTGAAATTTTGTGTTTTGAACGGAATTTCTTGTGCTGAATCGTTGAAAATGTTGCAGAAAGCCTTTGGGGAGTCTGCTCTATCAAAAACCAGAGCATATGAATGGTATAAAGTGTCTAAAAATGGTCGTGAAGTGGTTGAAGACTTGCCTCGTTCTGGACGCCCTTCCACATCGAATACCGATGAAAACGTTGAAATTGTGAAGAAAACTGTGCTTGAAAATCGTCATGTGAGTATTAGAGAGATTGCTAGTGATCTTAACATCTCATACGGAACCGTTCAGCACATTGTTGTAGGCCGACAACAGTTGGATTTTGCACCACGATAATGCACCGTCACACAAAGCGGGTATTGTGACAGATTTTTTGACCAAACACAGCGTAAATATCCTTGAGCAGGCACCGTATTCACCCGATATGGCTCCGTGCGACTTTTTTCTCTTCCCTCGACTTAAGTTACCACTTCGTGGAAAAAGATTTGAATCTCTGGAAGCCATAAACCGAAATGCGACGAAGGGGCTGAAGGACATCCCAGTTTCGGCCTACCGAAAATGCATGGATGATTGGGTTAAGCGTTGGCACATGTGTGTTGCTTCAGATGGATGTTATTTTGAAGGAGATAAAATAAATTTGCCCGAAAATTAACACAAACTTGTTTTATTTACAAATTCCCGGTACTTTTTGATCATACTGTACTAACATCAAACTGGTAAAAAAATTGCTGCTTTGGTGAACGATTTCTTGCGATAAATAATAGACTGCGAATTAAGCATATTAAGGTTTTATTGCCGACAGACAAATGTTGTGAACATATTCAGGAAACTCCTATTAACTTTAATCGATAAATTAAATGAACCATTTTTCATTAAACCATTATTTTAGTAAATCAAATCATGTCGCTCACGTTTTTAACTCAACGAACAACCTGACCAACAAACAGTGTAGTGGGTAAAGCTCTGGTGTTTGGATTAGAAGGTACAGAGTTCGAATCCCCGGGAACACACGTCTTATTAGACTACAAAATTCATGAGCCAACTCATTTTCACGTCAGCACTAAACAAAAATGGGAACATTGGAATATGCTATTTCACACAAATCGCGCACTTAGCCCTCAATTTGGCTACTACTTAAATTAATGAAATACTCGACACTTATTCCCTATGATGATTTGAGAAAGGATAGATAGGTAAAATTTTTAAGGTATACGTCTTTTTTAAGGTATGTAAGGCGATAGTTTGGGATAATCAGTCCGTTTCATTTCCGTTGAGTTATCCTATACAGCATTGTTCGCAAGTAGATGGTTATTGCCAAAATAATTCCAATAAATATACATTTTTTAACTACAATTATTATTAAAGATCAGCCAGAATCTAGTCCATAATACAAACGACTTCTATTTTTGTTTCTTCAATGCAAATTTATAAACTTAGAAAAAGGGCGAATAAAATAACTTTAAATAAATTTTACTTTTCCGGAATCGGGCACAATATCTTAATCCGAGACAATTGTCTTAGGCCGTTCTATTCCTAATTCTTTCCATAATGTTCATTTGTAAAAATATTCAAGTGATATTTTGAACAAAAATCTGTTTATTGAGATCTATTATCAACTGGTGTACTAAAAAACCGTTAACGTGTCATCAACTAAATGGCCCAGTAGGTTTTAATAAAGGAAGTTTGATGATTCTGGATTTCAGGTCTTTCTACGAAATTCCAGTTCCAAATCTCTTCGCCTGAGAGTTAATGTATCTGCTAATCGCATTTCCCTGGTATTTTATTTCCAACATTTGGTTCAATGGCCCTTTAATAAATTAATATACAAATTTAAATGATTAAACTTCTTTCATTCTATTTTAGAAAAGTGACAATCCAAACTGGCTGCTTCCATTTGTAACTATTAAGACATTGCTCCATGCAAAACGGAAAACCAGCATTTAAAACCGTCAAACCCAATTTTTCGCTAAGTTACTTCATTTTGCAATATGAAAATTATTAACAAATAGTTCTAATCTATTGGGTGTACAAATATATTTCCGACCTTTTTAGACAGGTGTCGTTAGTATCACTACTTGCATATTATTCAATCGGGCAATACATGTTTTTATGGAGGTTAGATGTCAAGCTTGAATAATTACTAGTGATATTTGTTCAAAGCGTAAACAACAATTATTTTCATGTAATTGAAAATGTCGAATTTTGTGCCAAAAAAAACAACATTTGCGGGAAGTTTTACTTCATTATTTTTTGTTGATTTTTTGTCACCAGACATTGCTCCCTCTGATTACCACTTGTTCCGGTCGATGCAATCAGCCCTGGCACAGCAGCACTTCACTTCATATGAAAACGTCAAAAAATGGGTCGATGACTGGATTGCCTCGAAACCACCAGACTTCTTCCTTCAGGGAATCCGTTTATTGCCTGAACGATGAGCGAAGGTTATAGCTTCCGAAGGAGCATACTTTGAATAAAACATTCTTTCATTTTCTACACAAACTAATGTCTTTTATTTCAGTAAAAAAGGTCGGAAAATATATTTGTACACCCAATATAAGTTCCAGAAAACAAACACAAATCTATAAGTTCCACCTTATTCTAAAAATTTTTTATTAAAATTGATTTAATTTCATTCAAAAAGCCCCAATTCCATGATTCTATAAATCCCAGGTTAGCTCGATTTTTCAAAACACGTGTTCGTGACGTCAGGCAATTCTTTTTTACTTTTCGTTTTTGACGTGATAACGTTTTACACCGCATGTTCAGAAAACTTACCCGAAATTTAGCCCTTGGTCGGGGGCAATTACTCATCAACTATAAGCATTACCTTTAATTTAAAGATATGGTTGCTTAGATTGGTCCTTCGGGTTTATGTGTCACGCATAACATTATTGAAATGACGTCATCCGGCGGCAAAGGAACCCGCGCCGCGAACCTCTAATTTCGACCAATTTAAATGCTTGAACCAGGGTAGCGAGAGAATGGCCCATCCGATCGGAGATTAGATGGTGTCAATTTTTGCGTAAAAAACCAGTGGTGGTTAATTTATTTTAAATTAAATTAGTTAATCATCACATAAATTTTAATTAAAAATTCAAACTAGAAAATAGCGATTGTAGTTTAGCCCTTGGTCGGGGGCAATTACTCATCAACTATAACCACTACCTTTAATTTAAAGATATGATTGCTTAGATTGGTCCTTCGGGTTTATGTGTCACGCATAATATTATCGCAATGACGTCATCGGGCGGCACAGGAACCCGCGCTGCGAACCTCTGATTTCGGCCGATTTAAATGCTTCAACCAGTGTAGCGAGAGAACGGCTCATCCGATCGGAGATCTGATGGTGTCAATTTTTGCGTAAAAAACCAGTGGTAGCTAATTAATTTTAAATTAAATTAATTAATCATCACATTAATTTTAATTAAAAATTCAAACTACAAAATAGGGATTTATAGAGATTGAGGGCACTATAGCAAGAGAATGCCTCATCAGATCGGAGCAATTCGTTTATTAATTTGTGCTTAATAATACTGTGGCAGATAATTTATTTTAAATTAAAATAATTAATCTCCACATTAATTTTAATTAAAATTACAAAGTACACAACAGCGATTTACAACCAACCATGAAAATCACTTATCTGACCGGAGTAATTCTGGTGTCAATTTGTGCGTAAAATAACTGTGGCAGATAACTTATTGTTAATTAAAATAATTAATTTCCACATAAATTTTAATTAAAATTGCAAACTACAAAATATCGATTTATAATGCTTGAGATCACTGTAGCGGGACAACCCCTCATGCCTCATCTGATCGGAGCAATTCTAGTGCTAATTTGTGCGTAAAGAAACTGTGGCAGACAATTTATTATAAATTAAAATAATTAATTTTCACATAAATTTTAATTAAAATTTAGATTTACAAAGGGGCGATTTACAATGCTAGAGAGCACTACTAGAGTGTGGACTCTGATATAAAATATATTTGACCTAGACTGCGTATTCATCACACTAGCCTCGGCGACTTTGGGAGGCACTCGTCTGCGGAACTCACATTCATCAGGCACGTCTCCGTTGAGACCCTGCACTTCATATCGTACTTCTCATGCCATCGCTCAGTACTTAATCGTTTGCAAACAATCACTGTACTCTCATTTCATGATGCTAATAATAAAGAAATTTATTTTAACAAACCCATACATGGTGTCATTTCTCGCACCTCTTATAAACGTTAACACGGAAAACACCTACGGCCGTGTAGAAGACACAGCCTACCCCGTTTTTTTATTTGTTGTTGTAATTTATATACGTATTGAGAATTGAGTGACGTAAAAAAAAAATATGGCCATTTGTTTACATATTTCGAGCTAACCTTGGTTTTATTGAATCATGCCCCAATTCTATGTTTTACCGGCCCGGCCGTCAAGAAAACACCCGTCCGTCAAAATATAAAATTGGAGAGTTTTGAATGAAATTAAATCAATTTTAATAAAAAAATTTACGAGGTAGAACTTATCGAATCGAACTATTTTTTTAATAATTTTCATATGAATTGAAAAACAAACAATTTTGTCAATAATTGGATTTAACGGTTTGAAATGCTGGTTTGTCGTTTGGGCATGGGGCAATGCCTTCACAATCGCACACGTGGTTTTTAATTTCTTGTACTAAACAAACGAAGTAAAACTACAGATCATGTCAGCTTTGAAAATGTGGAAAATATTTGATCACCTAGTAATTTTCTTTGGAGCTTTCCGTATTTCGCGAAAATGCTTGATATTCATTCCAAAGGTGGTTATATGACCAAAATTGATTTCATGATTTTCTCCGAAAACATCTTCTCCATTGTGTTGAAAGAATTTCTGTTTAAGGTCGAATTTGAGAAAACCAATTTTTTTTTAATTTATTTATTTAAAGAATAAAAAGGATTTATGCTTGTATACTTTTTTATCCTACCAACATGAAACTACTTTGAAATATAATTACAGAAAATGTATGAAAGTAAATGAATCGAAATTATAAATCAATCAAAGATAAAAATATATAATAATATAATAATACTAATTGAACAACAGCATATTAAAAATTATTAAAATCTTAATTAAATAAACAATCAATATACATAATCAAAAGGCAATTTTCAAATCATTACAGTGGCGTAGCTCGAGCCATTTTTTATGCAATTGGAAACACCGACCTAGTAATTCAGTAATTTTAAATTTATTATTAATTTTGTTGACCAAACAACAACTAATGGAAAAATATATTTAATGAAGAGAAGCCGAATTTCATCGTCCCCCATTGCATTAGAGCCAATTGTAAACATAGCTTTAGTGATATCATCATCATCAACATTATAGCTAAACGAATTGCTATTATGGGCAGAATTTTAAACTGCCGGGCAAATTTTTAAAGTCTGGCACGCGTGCCACTTATTTGCGAGCATTGCTACACAGCTATTAGTGAAGAACGTACACTGAAAAAAATTCTATTTAATGTCTTCTCTATATTGAAAAAAATGTTAGTATTATTAAGGGCTATACTACAAGTAGTAATGATTTACTATTTCACAAGAGAGAAAGAGCTCTACGAGCTAGTGGAAGACTAACTTTATAACAGCCAAAATCGCAACGATTGGACGTTGCGTTATCTTCTATTATGTTAACGTTAAGCACCGTGGCCGAATATTGGAATCGCAAGATACCGCCTACTTTAATCTTCTCTCTAATACACAAGTTTAAATAAATTAAGCGCAAAATGCAGCTCAACTTTGTTGCTTAAGTAATAATACAAAACAATACAGTATTTTCACTTAAAAATCAAAACTCATCCTGTTAGAATTTAGTAAATAAATTTAAAATTAACAATAATAATAAAATATGTTTTCATCACCTTTTATATTATCCATTTAAATCTGATTATGAACCAAAAATAATATTATTATTTTTATACACCAATAATAATAATTATAATTATTCTGAAGTAACACAAATAAACAAAAAAAAAATGATAATTATTATTAAAATTATATATTTTAATAATTTTCCATGAAAAATATAAAATAAAATTTAATTTTATCACAACATTATATCATTTTAACAACATTTTTTTGTATACTAAATTTAATTGTAACACATTAAACCACTTTGCACAGAATACATACAATATGCATAAATTAATATTAATTATAATTAAATTCACATAATAAAACAATATTAGATTCACTTTTCATGATTTTTTTTTTTTTTTGATTACTTATGTAATTATTTTTTCTCTTCTAATTGAATACCCTAGTATCACTTAACATTTTAAATAATTTATTAATTAATTACCGTCGGTTATATTTTTATATTTTTTTTTTTATTGAAAATACACACACCTAAAATAAATTAATTAAGTACAAATTTAATTATTTTATAATCCCATTAAAGTTGAATAATTATTTTATTTTCTCGATTTATTTTCGATTTTTTGTTTTTTTAATTAATTAAAAGTGATTCCGATATAAATGCACCAAAAAAAAAAAAAAAAAAATATTTTATAAAAAAAAACATTAAAATAACAATTAATTATAATGCAACAATCATGACGAAATAATAATAATAAATAAAACAAAAAACAAATAAATAAATACGCGCGCGTGCTTAAATGTATACAAAATAATAATAATACATAATGATGATAGTAATAATAACAACGAACGAAACGATAATAGTGGTAATAAGAGTTTATGTACTAATA
Organism: Tipula helvola; assembly: GCA_963556165.1. Lineage (NCBI taxonomy): Eukaryota > Metazoa > Arthropoda > Insecta > Diptera > Tipulidae > Tipula > Tipula helvola. The sequence goes on along the minus strand of OY744482.1, from coordinate 222,848,448 downwards.
ATAATGAAAAAGCAAACCAACCAACCACCATACGAGAACGAAACAAAAAATAAAAACCGAAAATCCAGCAAAAAAAAAATACAAAATTAAAATACTTTTATTTAATTCAATTTTAAATATTTTATACCAAGAAACAAACTTTTAACCTAATAACTCAAACGTCAATTTACAACTGCCTCAATCGAGGAAAGTAAACATATATACTAAAAGTTAATCGACTCCCGCAACAACATTGTTGTATAGTATTATACATTTTGTGTTGCATATGTGTGTTCGAAGAGCAAAAAAAAAAAACACAAAACGAAGAAAATAAAATAAAATAATAATAAAATAAAAATACAACAATTTTTATACACTTTTATATATTTATTATATGAGAATGAGTCTGTATAATATACATACATATTTAGGGGAACGATGGGTTGAATGGATTTAATCCCTGTGTCAATTATACTCGGAATTTTTATGAGGGTAATATTTAATTTGTAATTATAATGTTGTTCTTGATGGATTTTAATTGGATGGTGTTTTAAAATATTTTAGTTGTTGTAGCACATTAATTGAAATAAGGGGAATTTTCTTTTTGGTTTTTTTTTAATGAAACTAGTGTAGGTTATGGTTTTAAAGATTTATCGATTTTTCCCAATTGTATACAACAGTAGGGTAGATGGTTCATCGGCTAGCAAAGAAAAATTGTTTGTGATTGTTTAGCCATAAACATGACCAAGTAGATGCTTAAAATAAATACTGTATGTTGTGTTGTACTTGTGATTGATTTAGTTTTGACTGAAAGTGATCTGATAACATATTGCGTGGGTGGCTATATGGAATTATTTTCTTAACTTTACTCTAATCGTACATTCAAATTAAAAACCAATCGTTCAGAACATTTTACTGTGAAAAATTGGATACCCCTTTTATCTTTTGAAATTATGAAAAAATCTATCGGTTCAATTGAATTAAAGCATATCACTGTTTATATATTGAATTTAATACTTAACCTTCTACGAATGGTCAAAATGACCGTTTTTAAAATTTCGATTAAAATTTCTTATAACAACGTAATTACCGCCTTTAAACTACACATTTTTTCCTATAATATACACAAAATGTTCGATTTGAAATTTAAAGGAACTTATTTAAAAAGCTATCATTTGCTTCATGAATAAGTCACATATATTTTGCAAAAAAAAAACAAAAACAAAATAAATGGGAAATGAGTTAAAAAAAACAACAAATGACAACAGTATAATAGATAAGTAAATACATAATAGAATAAATAAACAAGACAAAGTGAAAATAAATCAAATCGAACATTTTATTGGCGCTGGGTGTAAGTACGTTCAATAAAATTTTCAACATTCTCTTCTTTTTAATTATTTGTTTTCTACGAAAAATTTGTAGCCTGCCTTACCTGCCACAACCGATGATTTTTGACGCTTCACGGTAGGAATACGTATACATGAAATGTCGGTAGGTTTAATGTTAACACGGACATCTTCAGTCGGATCATTTCGGGTTTAACAAATAAAACTTTAGTAGCAGTAAGTCAAAACAATTAGCATTAGTTAAAAAATGTATTGTAAATTTGTAGTTTTGTTTCTGTTTTTATAAGTGGCTAATTATAGGCCAAATTATTTTTTATTAAATTTTATTTAATAAATACATATTATAAATTTATAACATGCCAAACATATTCACTAAACTACTCGTCACAACATAAATTTTTGTTATTGATTGTGACGAGAAGTTTAGTGAAAATTTTTGCCTTGAAAATGTAAAACGAAATTTCGGCACAATTTTACATAAATTTATTCAATAAAATTTAATAAAACATAATTTGTTCTACCATTGATTAATGTAGTTTTATAAAAAACAATAATTGTTTGCTATGATATCGAGCAAATAACCCTACATCTTGCCGTATTAGCTAATTCTAATGTCTATATGTATACCTATTAAAATGGTTTTCACTGAAGTAGATGTTTCAATTTCAATTTTATAAAGTAAACTCCCTACTAAATCCAACAACCGCTACATAATTTCTCTTCACAATTTCGACTCACTAAACGTATGTATTTATTTGTTTACGATCAAATCGAACAGAATTAAAATATTTCCCAGCTGAAGATTGGCTAAAAACGATTCAGCATTAATTTCTATTATGTACATTTTTAATTCGAAAATTATTGCATTCTGTGAATTTTTAATACTTGTTGCAACTCATCCTAATTTAGATTTAGATGTCCTTACTTAGTTACCACAAACAGATGATTACAATTTGCTCTTATTTTCGATTTTTTGCCTTTTACATTTTACGATGATTTTCAAACACATGTTGTTAACTTTATTGTCTTCTTAGAAAATAAATATTTTGAATAAAAACGTTAAAAGTATACAAACCAGTCCTTGTATTTGGTAAATGTTTTTTTTTTGTAATTTGACACTTATTTAATACTTATAATATACTTTGATATTTAGATGTTTTGGTTTTGTTATTGAAACTTTGCTGGGTGATTGTTTTTTATAAAATATAAATGGTAGGCATACATATTACATATGTAGAAAACTTGAACGGAAGTATAATTGACCGGTTATTTGCAAATAATTTTATTCTACCATCTGAATAAGGTATGGCTACCACAACACCGAATCGGTGTTACATATTCTCCCACTGATCAAATATTTATAATTTGAATTCAATCGGATATTATAATAAAATTGACATAAAATACATTTGGATAAAAACTTTTACATTGCATAAAAACCGAACAGGAACATTCTTAATTAGGAAAACATCAAAAGATGTATTTTATTAAATTAAAAAGGAGTTTTTCTAAAAATTTATCTTTTCTGATAGTTAAAAATATTTATCGGTTGATGCGTGCTTAATTTAATAAAACTATATTCGGTTGGACAAAATAAAATACTTTTTCGGATAAAAAACAAACTAACACCCCAGATTTTTTTGAGTGTATGTGTTTAATAAATTCTGTAGATAAGTTCGGGGAAATGATCGAATCTACTCTACCACAAAAGTGCAGAATTAAATCACATTAATTTGTATAGATTTACTTAAAGGCTGGCGAAATCTTAAGGATAGAACCCATAATATATTCAACTAAATAAAAGAAATTTTGCCATTCGAAAGGAATTAATAACTTAAAATGAAACGACGATTGCGTATTCTCTTATAACCACCAAATATCTACATTTTTCTGAAATTTGTAAATTTTGGAAAGCTTCATAACAAAGAAATTATCTAATATAATAAACCTTTAAGCATTCTCTGTTTTTCAACCAAATCTAAAGGCCATCAAACATCCTTAAAACTAGAACCAACAATATTTGTAGGTATCAGCAAATTAAGTACACAAATACAATACATTCACAATACATTCTTAAATTTAAATATCAATCTCGGCTAATCCTTTCGATTCAACATTAAAGAAGGCGTTATATATTTTTGAGAAATTCATTCATCAAAAGATAAGATGAAAGGTGTTAACCTTACGCTGTTGCCACTACACTTATGACTTTCTTTAAGAATATTTAGTAATTTGAAATACAAAATTATTTATCATGGGCTAAATGGTAAATCATATCAGTCAAAGCGATTTTTAATTTGACGACAAGTACCCGATAACGACAAAGATTCGATATGTGATGGCCTGTTGACGAAAATGCTCTATGACCCAAGAAAAACCAAAATTGTTCAGGTTCCAGCTAAATCTTATAATCGATAAACATTTACGAAATTTATGTCAGGTTAATTTACTTTTCAAATACCAATTACCCGAATTTCCTCTATTTTTATAATTTGTCGCGAAACAAAAATTTCCTTACATTCATAAATTCTCCTGCGAATATTTCTAGATTCATCTCCAATTTCACCTAAATGTAACAATTTAATGTTTAAAAGAAGAATATATTTTCATATCTAAAAAGAACCCATGCCCCTTTATTTTTTAAATATTTTTGTTATTTTTTATTCTCTTTCTAGTATTTTTTGCACATCATTATTAAATAAAATCTACTTCTGAAAATAAAAATAATTTTATTTAATAAAAATAAAATCCATTTGAATAAGCAAGATAGCATTATCATGATTTTTATATCCTCATAAAATAAAAAGTTCTCTCTCTGTGTATATTTATGTAATACACACACGTATTAAATGAATACCTAAAAAGTTTTCCCTGTTTGCATGTATTTGTCTACACATAGCTTTTTATAAGAACACTGAGCGCAATATATTTAATGTCAATCCTCATATTTAATTGTTTTGGAGAAAACCTAAGATTACGATTTTGAAATTTTTCCGTTGCTCACGTTGGCTTGTAATTTCCATAGATCTATAGTAGATCCTTATCTGTTAAACGCAGTAAGCAATCAATGGAGTGCGTTAGCTATAAATATTGATTAGTAGTTTTCTTTCGTTTAATTAAAAAAGTTGATATTAGGTAGATACTTTAATATTGATTTTATTCAGGATGCCAACCGAAAAGATTGACAGTGGAAGCCACTGCGCATTAACACAAACAAAAAATATTAAAGCGAACCCAATAACACTAATTTATTATTTCATGTGGCTTGATGACGAAGTTCGAACCATTACCCCTCTTATGCCTATAATATTTCAGCAACGAGGTAAAATAATAAAAATACATATTTCAAAATCTCTTTGTGGTACATCAGGATAACTAGCGCCGTTGATTTGAATCAAAAATTTGGTTGATTTGATTTATTTGTGATATTAGAGACAGTGTTGTGAAACGAATCAAATTTTAATAATTTTCAGTTTTGGTTAATAAACTACATATTAGATGAATCGTTTTTGTTTTCAGTCACCATTCCAATAGTTATATACTACATAGGCTATGTTTGTTACGTTACGGTTTCAGTTTCGCTACAGTTACCTTTTCGATATACATATCTCGGAAATGAATAACAACTAAAATCACTTGTTTAACATTTTTTCCCGTCGTTTTTCTGTTGCCAAAATTACTAAAAATTTTGTTTCGATAGTTTTAGGGTTTTGTTGTGTTTTTCGTTATAGGTATTCCGATTAAATTTATAGTATCAGTTTTTAGTTACGTTATCATTAAATTCCGGCTTCTCGTTGCGTTACTGCTACGCATTTGCGACAAGAAACTGCTTATACGGCATTACTTTCTAAGCATACAGAAGGGAAAAAGAATAGTGAAATCCTAAACAATTTTTTGTTTGGATGACATTAGATATATTGCTTTAAGTGTCAATGGCATGTGCTTTTTATTTATATGTATAGCATAATCGTTTCGATGTACATAATAAAAATCTGTTTGTGCAACAGAAATGGTTGTATTCAATCATTTAAGAAAAAAGTACTAAATAGAATAACAAAATGGTAATTTAATAGATGACAAGCAGAGTAACATGAAAACAAATTGGCCTACAGTGGTTACAAAATTTTGTGTACCATCATTTAGGTGTAGTATTTTCGAAATTTTCCGATATATGCTCACATCATTGATATGCAATTTATGATAGCTATTTTACAATAAGACAAAAAAATTGAAAAAATAATAATGATTGTCTCTGTCAGGGCAATAGAATGCGGTAATTTTTTTAACGACTGTTTAACAAGCAACATAATAAATGATTCAAAGTAGGAGCAATAAAGTAATTTTTATTATATTTTTATTTAATTTCTTATATTCTTCTTCGTTTTTGGTATATATGTACAAACATATTTATATATATATTGGTATATTCGTATATAAATCGACTTCACGAAAATAAAAAAAAGCAAATGATGATGCTGCCAGAGTAATGATATTGAAAGATGATGATCATCAGATTTTTTTTTTTGTTTTCCTTTTTATTATGTATGTATGTATATATTCATTTTAATGACGATGATTAGGTTGATGGTGGTATTAAAGAATTTCAGTAGTCGCACAGTGTAAAATATTAAACGTTTCTTCTTATTCTTCTTGTTGTTGCCTCATTTTCTTTTCAACTTTTTGATATTTCTTATTTAGAGCTTATTTCTTCTTCCTCTTCGGGGTATATATTCGTTGTTATACTCGTATATGAGTATGTATACATTTTATGTCTCCGATTTTTTTTTTTCATGAGGGGTAATATCTTTATTACATTAAATAAAAACGAGAAAAACGGAAAATGATGCTGAATAAATAGAAATGTTGTAGTAAAGGATAAATATTTGAAATAATGGTGTGGAGTGTAAATTTATTGCCAAAATAACGAAAGTAAACAGGATACACGAATAAAGTATGTAAATTGATTTTAGGGTTTTTTGTGTGTTAGCTTTATTGTCGTGATAAGTATTTTGTGTGGTGTGACCTATCGAAAGTGGTGAGAGATTGTTCGGGTAAATGCATGTTAATTTGTGTTGGAAAGGATATATCGATTAGGCTGAGTTAACAAATGTTATTCAAATTTGTATATCTAATTTTTTTAGCAAACTCACGTTTCCTAATAAAATTGCAATAAAGTGAAGTTACAGCTAAATAAAAAGATCAATGTTTTGGAATTGTTTATCAAGTATTTTTTAAGTAATTAGTAATTACCATGTAAATATCTCCTATTAAATATGAATTACAAAAATGAACCCTTAAATACAGAAATTAAAGCTAACCTAAATCATCATATTCTCAATACAGTTGTATTTAATTTAGTGAATTTTGTTTTCACATTAACTTATTCTATTACAAAACTTGCTTAAGTGCATACTACATTAATTGTCATCTTATTATTTGGTGAGTAGATATGTAAATTACTACGTTTAAAGCTGTCTTTACTTAAGTAAAAGTCGAACAGATGATCGATTTTCATTGTCACCATAGTTTGTTCTGTGTTTATTCAGATGAATGAACTCATGATCTCTTAAATTCCTTCTCGGTGCCTTTATTTTAATTGATTCCAGTATGGATGTTGCATCGATTTGATCAAGTAAAATATTTCCAACAAACGAACACTTTAAAAGCTCTCGTCTATTTGCCAATGTTGTCATTTGATAGGTTTTACATCCAGTAGATATGATGGTAATCGCTTCAGGTTAACGTGGTACAGTAAGTCATGATCGTAATCCCATTCGTCTTTCCACGTTATAGGTATACTGTATAAACTTTTTTTTGGACACTCGATTTTTCGGATAAGTTCGTCGTAAAAAGGACACCAGACGTTGACAGCGTATTCAAGTTGAGATTTGACGTAGGCATAATACAGGATCTTGATTGTCTCGAGATCATAAATATCCCCAGTCCAACGCTTAATAAAACCAAGCATGGAATTGGCTCTAGCAACGCATTGCTCAATGTGCTTAGTAAAGGTCATGTTTTCAACGAAAGTAACCCCTAGGTCTTTAATCTCGAATACTTTTTGTAAAAGTATGCCATTTATTTGATATTGTTGTATATCAGGGTTAACTTTCCGATGGAACGATAAACTCTTACACTTGTTGATGTTGAGACTGAGGAGGTTAGACTCACACCATTTCGCTAGATTGTCGATGCCCTCTTGCAGCTTATGGGTATCGCCGATGTTTTCTACTGTTTTAAAGATTTTGAGATCATCTGCAAACATTAATACCTTAGAATGTTGTATTACTTCAGTAACGTCATTGATGAAAATTATAAAGATCCAAGGACCAACATGAAAGCCTTGTGGTACCCTTGAAGTAGCTTGAATTAATTCTAATCTTCAATTACTAAGCTCAACATACTGAATGCGATTACTCAAATATGATTTAAACCACGCAACAAACTGTTTAGATAACCCGAATCTGTATAACTGTTCTAACGTTTTACACTGACTGATGCAGTCAAAGGTTTTGACAAAGTCAGTATACACCGCATCAATTTGCTTATGAATTTCAATTTGTTTAATGGTGTTGCTGGTAAATTCAATAAGATTTGTTGATGTTGATCTCTTGGGTATAAAACCATGCTAACACTGTGAGATGAATCTGGGAACCAGTTCAAATAATTTGGGTATTGAAGATATTGATGTAATTCCTCTGTAACAAGAGACATCATTTCTTGCTCCTGTTTTGAAAATTGGTGTTACTCTTGTTACTTTCCATTTCTTTGAAAATACGGCTAGTTGTAATGATTGATTAAATAGAAGACACAGAGGAGTTACCAACGATGTGAAATCTTTCAATAATGAAGATGGAATGCCATCAGGACCACATCCATCTCCGAATACTTCTAGAACTCGATGAATATCCTCAGTTTCAATCCTTGGCGTTAGTATTGTTATGGTTACGTTGTTTTCACCATTGTTTGGATTTTCATGCTTATCAATGTCTTCCGGTTTATAAACTGATTGAAAAAACTCCGCAAACATATTTGATATAACCTGCGGGTCACAGGAATTACGTTCTTTGAATGTCATACACCCTGGGTAACCATTAGTTTCATGTTTTTCATTAAAAAATCTCCAAAAATGTTTTGGATCGTTTCTTATTTTTTCCTTAATTCGGCTTATATAACTATTATATTTTATCTCAAAGTATCTCTCGAAATTTTGATTACACGCAGTGAATTTATGTTTGCTTTCGTCTGAACTGATTTTGAGATTTGCTGTGTAAGCTTTGTCTTTCTTGTTCTTAACCTTCGTGTCAACACGAGTATCGAACTACTTCTCATTAACACGAGCATACCCGGGTGTGTATTAAATCTTATAGTGCATTTTATATGAAAATCGTAAATATTGACCCAATTTTATGGAAATCCAGTAAGTATGGATTTCTTATTTGTTTTTCTTTTTATCTATATGAATTCCTGTTTGTTTGTTTGTCTGTTCCGAATGGGCGCCTCAGCCGCTCAACCGATCGCCATGAAATTTTTACCATGTACAAGTTGCATATCCAGAACCAACCTTACGATATTTTGGAAGGGGCTGGACCCCGGGGTCTAGGGGCTGCGGTACAAATTTTTTCGAAAATTTTAATTTTCTTTAAATTTTTCCACGAAAATGAGTTTATGGGGCTGGTTATATGAAATTACTGACATGTTAGAATCCGAAGGGCCCAGCCCTGGATCAAAAATTAATTTTTACATGTATAGATACAAATATTTGATTATTTCAAAATTACTTCCGTCGCTCAACCGATCGCCATGAAATGTTTACCATGCAAATGTTGCATGTTCAGGACCAATCTTACGATATTGTGCAAGGGGCTGGACCCCGGGGTCTAGGGGCCATGGTACACATTTTTCCAAAAATTTAAATTTTTTTACGAGAATGAGTTTTGGAAAGGGGTTATATGAAATAAGAGACATGTTCGAATTCGGGGGGTCTGCCCCTGGATCAAAAATTCATTTTTGCATGTAAAGATACAATTATTTGATTGTTGTGAAATAACGCCTTAGCCGCTTTACCGATCGCCATGAAATTTTTACTGTATATGCTGCATTCAGGACCAAGCCCACGATACTTTTGAAGGGACCCCGGGGTCTAGGTGCTGTGGTACAAATGTTTTCTCAAATTTCAATGTTTTTAAGATTTTTTTGACGGGAATGACTTTAGGAAAGGGTTTATATGAAATTAGTGCCATGCTCCAATCCGGAAGTCTGCCCTGAATCAAGAATTCATTTTTACATGTATAGATACAATTATTTAAATGTTCCGAAATAGCGCCTTAGCCGCAAATTTATACACCAAAAAGGATATCTAGCGTGCGATTGTTATACACAAATCATACCTCTACTATAATTGATTTAATTATTCAAATTAATTTTATTAATTTAAATTTAAGACAATCTTTCATCACTTTAACTGAAGACAAATCTATGAACACTTATATTATCCATACTAATAATCCATTTTTACTGGTTTGACATGTACTGTTTAATGATATCCTATTTATCATATTCTGTTTTGAATTGTACCATAGTCAGCGAGTTCTAATTTCCACATAACTTCAGAAATAATTAACATTCTATTTTAATCCACTATTGCAACCGGCGGCTTTTAATGAAAATAGTAGTTTCATACTAAACGCCAATAGATTATTACTTTATTTAGTTTATTACTTAAATAATCAATGATTGTTTCATAAAATCAATTCTAGGAAAGGTACTAAAAAATATTGTACGTATAAACTGATTTACTTTGAAAAGTACTAGCGTTTTATATTTGAAAATAGCATCTTATACAAGAAACATCCTTGGATTCAAATTATTGTACGTGTAAAATTGCCTTAGTTTGAAAAAACTTCTTTTGTTTTTCAAAATGTCATTTTCAACCACAGTTCGCGGTAAAACGTATCGAAGTGGACGTAGTTTTAATCGTTTTGAATAAATTAATATTAATTTGTGTTTCGGATCCCGTTGTTCTCGATTAGTTAGCTATATTGCAATAAAATAATTGTTGGTGATTATTTTCCAGGTATTAATTATTATTTCAAGTGAATATACATTCTTATTAAATTTAAGTTTTCAGTTTATAAACGTGTTAATCTATGATTACTTTTTGATTGTAGATAACATTTGATTTTGCTTAAAAAAAATTCCGTAAAGACATTTTCAAACACAGTTCGCGGTGAAACGTATCGAAGGGAACATTAAAATCGTTTTGATAAATTAATACTAATTTCTGTTTTGAATGCCCGTCATTCCTGATTAATTAGCCACACGTTTCATTTTTGCTTAAAAATGCCACCGAAAAAAAGATCAATTGGGCAGGTAACTGCAAAGTCGAAGAAGATTAGAGCCGCAAGGGTGGCTGAATCAAGCGAACAGCGCGAAACACGACTTGCAAACGTTCGAAGCAGGATGTCTTCTTCAAGAGCTGATGAAACAACTGAACAGCGTGAAACACGACTTGCAAATGTTCGAAGCAGTACATCTTCTTCTAGAGCTACTGAAACCATTGAACATCGTGAGGCCCGGCTGGAAGTCGATCGGTTACGATATGGACGATTAATAGAAACTTTTAGAGGTGATTTAAAGTTAGCAGCATTCAATTACGAGAAAGACTATGATTACAATGTTTCAATTGGGCAAATGGAAAACATTTGTTTGTATTGTCATGCTTTAAAGTTTCACAATGAATCGCCTGGAATGTGTTGTTCAAATGGAAAAGTGAATTTGCCTCCTCTGGATGATCCACCTGAACCTCTTCTAGCTTACGTCTCCGGAACTACTGAGTTATCCAGACATTTTCTACAAAATATTCGAAAATACAACTCATGCTTTCAAATACAGCGATGTAAAGAGAGAATTCTTGCATAACAATCAAGGTATTTGAATTATATACCTCCCGTGCAACGCCGGGTAACTCAGCTAGTTATTAATAAATGATCATGGAGTGTGTTCATAAACTCTACATCGTAACAATATTGTTACAACTGTCATTGTACGAATGACGTGAATCTTAACAACGATAATGTTACAAATGTCAAAACAATATTTAAGCGGAATATAAAAAACAAATTATAAAACTGAAAAGATTAAATTGCAGGTACAAAATGGAAGAAGGAAATAATGAATTATAGTTCTGGCTTCTTTAATAAATTATGTGTTTTTTTTTAAAAAACTAGTTAACTGCATTTTTGTCGATTTTGAGTTATGAATGAACATAACTGGACAATTATTGTCTAAAGTTTCAAAAATAAATTTCAGTTTTCCAATATTTTCCTTCGGTTTTCTGGATTCATTTCTGTTTGCTGGTTATTCATTTTCGTACTTGGTTTTTATTCGCTTTATTGTTGAGTTCTGACAGGTAGAAAGACACTATTGAGTAGAGTTGTAAATGACATTTATAACAATAAGGGGAAATTTTGGTTTAGGTTTATGAACAACAAAAAGCACGTTGCTGTGGTTACAACCGAGGTTTATGAACGGTTTAGAACTGTCATTGTTAACAATATTGTTACAATGTAGAGTTTATGAACACACTCCATAGATAACATTTCATTGTTCTTTATTATGTAGACAAATCCAAATTCAATAAAATCACTAAGTGCATTTAAAAAATAAATAAATAAAAATTATAAACATTTGTAGGAAAAATATAAAAACTATTGACAAGACTGGCAAGTTATCAGATCGCGGCTATGTTCTGCACACACTGGCTGAGAACAAACCACACATGCTTTCCTAGAGGGTCGCCGCTTGGATTTTTCATAGCAAATATAACAATTCCCTTTCTGTTTCAGGCGGCCTGTTTTATCTCTTTCGTCCAACTGATGTACTGCACCTGAAATACTAGCTATATCAGAAGATACTCCTACTTTGCGTTGGACCATTGCCTCTTAACCATTTCTGGTGTTAAAATTTCTATATACATTTGGTGTTACTGCACGCTGTTCTATGGATGGCATAGTAAGTGCTTTGCCTAATTCTTGAAGATTTTTCTTCTTTTACAGGTGGCTTTCGATAATTCTGGATTATTAATGGTGTCTATAATATGGGAAGCCAACGCAGCGACATCCAAAATGTTAAAAAAGAAAGCTAAGGGCCACCGTTTGGTTTGACGCTTAGTAATATACTTTTCTAGCATTTTATCCATGGTGTCAACTGCCCCTTTTGTCGAATTATAATAATTTTATCATTGTGAAGGGTTGATAATAATATCACAGCTTTTCTGCTTTTCGGAACATACGAGCATAATGTAATGTGATCATGAAACCCAAATTCTGTAGACCAAACCTTCCTCTCTTTCGATGGTTGGAACTCCTTAGGTATGTATGTTTTGTTCTTCCTTAGTGTGCCGACAACCGCCAAGTTCCCTCGCATAAGTCGTTGTGCTAATGGTAAGGAAGTAAAAAAATTATCGATGGTGATAGTACGTCCAATATTCTTATAAAATTCCACTAGTTGGGATACCACTCTTTCACCTTGGTTCACCTCTCGCGGTTCATTTGGTAATTTGCCGGTGTATATATCGGTTTGCAATGGATATGCTGTTTTTGCGTCGCATATCCACCAGCATTTGATGCCATATTTGGCCGGCTTCGAGGGTATGTACTGAGTGAATTTAGTCCTCCCTCGATAAGGAAAAAGTTGTTCGTCAACCGTCACCCCTTCGTATGGTGTAAAATATTTTCGAAGATTGGCGTTAAGCATTTGCAGCAAATCTCTGATCGGTGCGGCTTTATCGGTTTTTATACGTTCTGCTCGAGTATTTTCATCGTCAAATCTTATGAATTGGGTGATACTACCGAATCGGCCGATCCCCATGCTGGCTCGATACAATGGATTCGAAAAGGTTTTCCACATTATCATTCGTGTGCTCATAATTCGACCTTGACACACCAGCAGTTAGAAGAATTCCTAAATATGCGTCGAATTCTTGTGGATTTAACGAAATCCAATGTTTATTTTTACCTGGATGCTCAATGTTCCATTGATGATATGCACGTTTGGCTTTACGGTTTGTCTGCCTTATTATTAAATCGCACATTTCAGACGTAAAAATTAATTTAAATGTTTGTAGCAACGTAAGGTTGTTAGTGGACTTATGAGGGCCACCGCGCTGTTTCATTATGTTATGCGAGAGAACGCGATGGGTATTAGGCAGTTCTCTTGCCCATTCCGTTCCATCACGTGCAATAAATGGTTGAATTGATGCAGCTGCTGTAGGACGGTTTTCAACAATATTTTCCTCCATATATTCATCGTCATCATCATCATCCTTTGAATGTGCTTCAGGTTGGATTGCTTCTTGTTCTGCGTCGGAAGCGTCAGCACTATTAGGAGCAATATAGTCTTCTGCATCGGAACCGGTGTACTCTTGTTCAGAATCATCTTCATCAGAAGACACTTCATCAATAAGCTTTCTAAGGTTTGCTTCCCTTTCTTCGTGGGTCAAATAACGAGTGTTAAGAATTCGTTTACTTCCACTTGCCATAATTATTGCACACATTTAATTTTCGTTAGACACGTATGATTCGGCTCATGTATTTTTTACAACTGTTTGTTACTAAAAAAAATGCATTCGTAAACTATTAAAACCCCGTTATTTTTCCTTTTTCGGTATACAGCACAACGCAAGCAATTAAACCTTTATATATAAAATTTAACGCTGGTAATTTTCATAGTTTATTTTATAACCTTGTATACCTGGGTGTGTTCGTGTTGTATGTACGATGTATGAAAAAAAACCATGTCCTAAAATATACTATAGGGTTGTCCTGGTAATATGGGTTTTTTCAGTAAATTGTTTATTTTGAATATTGAGGCGACTACTGAAAAACTCAGTATGACAGGAAATTTCCATTACATTGATTTTTACATTGGAAAATCCAAATACACACCCAGGTGTGTCGTGTTGACAGGAAGGTTAAGATTGATAAGTTTATCGTCGTACCATGGTGAAGATTTGTTCGATTTGGCCCCAGCAGTAGTGGGAACAAATAGTGCAATGCCCTCAGATATAATTTTGTAGTGTAGAATTTCTCCAAGTTAACATCTATGTTGCTACTGATTAGTTCATTTTTCCAGTTAATCTGCTCAAAATAAAGATGAAGGTTTATTCTGTCGGCTTTTCTAAAGTTGTAATACGGCTCTCTGTTTTGATGGTTAGCAATAATATTGCTGCCCTTGCTTTCAAAAATTATTTCTAGGGCTTTGTGGTTAATATCATTAATAACGAATGGTGATGGTGATTCATTTACTTTGAATAGATTCCGTTCATTTGTAAAAATCAGATCTAAAATTCGGTCAAGACCATTCTGTACCTCGCCAATTTGGCTAAGATTTATATCGAAAACAGTATCGATAAACAGACACTCAATTTCAGAACTCACGTTCATTGGTAAAATTTCATCCATTTCTTCGTCAAATGGCCAGCTAATAGTTGGAAAATTATGATAAAATCCCCCGCCACTGAGAGGAAAATACATTCTCATTGACAAAAATACAATCACAGTAAAAAAATACTATTAATAATCAACCGATCGCAAATTCTGATAATACAATAGAATTTACTATTAAATTTCGTTCACCATATAATATCATATTGACAAACTTTTATAAATTATCAGGAACACATTTTACTACATCAATCATATAGATAGAATAGTTCTTCACATAAATAGAATGTTACGTCACACAGATAGAATATTTATCATCCAGAGAGAATGTTGCTTCACATAGATAGAATGCTCTTCCAATAGATAGAATCTTTTTCATACAAATAGATTGTTTCCTCATTGAGATAGAATGTTTTCTCGCAAAGATAGTTTTTTTTGTACAATTTTCACATAGATAGAACATATTTTTCATATGGATGGTTGATAGTGGAATATGATAATAGAATTGGTTAGTTTTTGATGGTAAATGGTAATCCTACTAGTAGTAGTATTATTAATAATATTTATCATTTAGACAGTAGACCATCAATAGGATTGCCATTCATTTTTGAACTTTCCTCAAAATTAAATAAATAAAACGGACGAGCAATTAAATTTATATTTCTTTATTTTAAAGATAAAAAACTAAATTATTAAATTATTATCACAAATTCTACTGACTAATTGAACTAAATTAAAAATTAAAAAAAAAGCTTTCTTAGCTACATACATTAAAAATAAATTACTGTATGTCACTAATTTTAATTTGTATCTGATAGTTTTTTAATTATAAGATTTATATTAGGGTGAGCTTTATCAAAATCGGTTTCCGTAAAAATATTTTTGTAAGAAAATCCAAACTAAAATAGACACTGCTGGATATTGCAAGTTGAACGTCATAAATATTTTAAAACAGGTGTCCCAAGAAGTATTACAAATGGTTGAACCGGCATATTTAAATTTTTTATTTTTGGAATTTTCTCTTCAACTTCCAATACCGATACTCCAAAAATAAACATAGCATTTTGTGCACAACGTGATGTTTTTTATTTCAAACTTATTGCAGAATCGAATGCGTGTGTTCTAAGAAGAAGAAATTGAAAAAATTGAATTTCGTCGATTACAACGCCATCTATCATGAACCGAACAAAATATTTCATTCAAATCATACGTACTTTTAGTCGTAGAATCCGTATCTGCAATAAAAAATATGGCTTCCTATCTTAGTTTAAAAGTTACCCCCGACCCACCTACAAAGCGGGGGGTGGGGGATTATTTTTTTGCACTAATGTATTTCCCCCGCGGTATGATTAAATTTTGATTATGGAGATTTTTTCCGTAGAGTGGCTATTTTTCGAGATATTTGATCGTCTCAGTTTAAAAGAAACACCCGGTATATAAAAAGAAGTGTACATTTTGATTGTCACTCCATAACTCGAGAACGGCTCAACCGATTGCCATAACATTTTTAGGGAAGGTGCAGGGAGGAAGGAGTGATGATGGTTAGTTGATTTTGAAATCCAGAATGTGTCCAGCCATTCTCGAGTTATGATTTTTTTCCTGAAATGAACTCGCTCTTTGTAAAACAACAACAAATATACGTAAAATCGAAAAATTGAAAATATCTCAAGAACGGTGCGTCTGAGCGAAAAATAAGGTCACTTTCCCCCCCACACCTCATGCACACACTTTGTGATCGATTGGGAATGGTCCCAGCCCCCCCTTTTGAAAAAATTTTAATTCAACATTTGAAAAAATAGTTTAAATTTCGGTCCGACGACACAAACTCATAAATACACACATTTATTTGATTGACAGCATACAAATGACAAATAGATGAACCTGTCAAAATGCACATGTTTGCCAATCACTTTCTTTCACTCTTGGATTCTGATACAGCCGGTCATACATTCGCTGCTTTCCAATTGGAATTTTATTACAAGTGATTTTTTTTGAGTTTCATAAATATTGGTAAGTATTAACAAAATAAAAAGTGATTTTAAGAGTGTTCAGTGCAAAATATTTTCCAAATAAACAAAACAAATTTGTTTTACTTTAATTATTTTTTGGGAAAGTTTAATTGGATGCAACGCATAACAGCACTCACACAACAACAATACTTTTTTGAATTATTATTAAATAAACAATCCTTAATTCATATTGAATTGATTTCATTAATTTAGAAAAAAAATGCCACCAACAAGACGATCAACTATAGGTCGACGTACGCGTAATTCTACCTATAGATTTAATCAAAGGAGAGCGCAAAGTGTAGAGGAACAACAATTACGAAACGCATGTCGTCATGGATCGGCAGATCCAAATCCATTAAATCCAGCATCGAGACGAACGACACGCCTTTCACGTCGTGCTGTGCAAGAGATGGAATGTGCTGCTTTCGCTTACAATAGCGAAAATGATTATAGTGAACATGCCAATATTGGTGGAATGACGGTGAGATGTCCATATTGTGATGCAGCCAAATTTCAAGGTGAAACGCCTGGCATGTGTTGTGCTAATGGCAAAGTGAGACTGCCAGCATTTGAATCTCTCCCCGATAATTGATGAAGTGGCCATTGTAATTGTTGAAGGCCAGAAGAAATGAAGAATTACGGCGTGTTTCAGAGCTTCACCGCAGCTATGGTGCATTACAATATCCATTATTGCACTGGAAAGGTGACGACGGCGAAGGTGACGAATATACGCAAGATGCAATGTCATACGTTCGCAAATATGGTCGTCCCGACCTATTCATAACATTCCCATGCAATCCACAGTGGGCTGACATAAAAACAATTTATTTGATGGTCAGAATCCAACAGATCGTCACGATATAACAGCACGTGTATTTCGACAGAAAGTAAAAGCACTGATGGATTTGGTTATCAAATTGCGAATTTTTGGAGAGGTGCGTTGCTGGATGTACTCGATTGAATGGCAAAAGAGAGGGCTGCCGCACGCGCACATCTTGATATGGCTGGTTCGTAAAATAACACCCGATCAAATTGATAACAATATATCAGCTGAAATTCCAGATGAAATCAGCGATCCAGAAATATTTGAAGTTGTCACGAAAAATTTGATCCATGGCCCTTGCGGTCAAATA